>PVKM010003274.1:0-58805 GCA_004027735.1 Carollia perspicillata
TAATACACCACATTCATAAAATAACATAATTATTTTAGTATGCAAAGAAAAATCACTTGACATAATTCAAAACTATTTAATGATAAAATCATTCAACAAACTGGGAAGAGAAGGGAACTTCTTTAACCAATAAAAAGAATCTGTGTAAAACACAGTTAACATCAAACACAGAGATAAAAGATTTCCCTATAATGTTAGGAACAGAAGTCTGTCTATGTTTGTCACTTTTAACCAATACAGAACTGGAGGTTCTGTAAGAAAAGAAAAGTCTTCCATTTTAGAAAGAAAAAAAAAAAACACTTCTAATTGCAAATAACATGAACATGTTATATAGAAAATCCTAGGGACTCTACCAATAAATGATGGGATCTAAATAACAGGTTCAGCTGAGTTTTAATATACAAGATCAAAACACAGAGAGTAATTACATTCCTGTATAATAGAATGAACATCCAAAAATAAAATTAAAAAATTTCATTTACAAAACCATCAAAAACAATAAAAATTTAAGAATAAATGTAATAAAAGGAGTGTAAAATATGTATACTAAAATCCAGAAAACTCCATTGAATTATGAACAACTATATGCCAACACACTGGACAATCTGGATGAAATGGATAAATTCCCAGAAACATACAATATTCCCAACATAATCAGGGAGAATCAGAGAGTCTGAATAGACAAACTAGAACTAATGAAATTGAAACAGAAAAAGAAAAAAAACTCCCAACAAACAAAAGTCCTGGAAAAGATGGCTTCACAGGAGGATTTTACCAAACATTCAAAAAACACCAATTGCTCTCAAATTATTCTAAAAAATTCAAGAGGAGAGAAGACTGCCAAGTTTATTTTACAAGGTCAGCATCACCCTAATTCCAAAACCAGATAAAGACACTACAAAGAAAGAAAATTATAGGCCAATATCTCTGATAAACATAGATGCTAAAATCCTCAACGAAATATTAGCTGGTAAGATCCAGCGATACATTAAAAAGATTATACACCATGATCATGTAGGCTTTGTTCTGGGGATGGTAGGCTGTTACAATATCTAAAAATCCATAAATGTAATATACCACATAAATAAAGTGAAACATAAAAGCCACATGATCATCTCAATAGACACCACAAAAGCATTTGATAAAATTAAGACCCATTTACAATAAAAACTCTCAGCAAAGTACAAATAAAGAGAGCATACCTCAATATAATAAAGGCCATGTATAACATACCCACAGCCGACATTATACACAACAGGAAAAAAACCAAAAGCATTTTCCTAAAGCTCAGGAACAACAGGGATATTTGCCTCCACCACTCTTATTCAACATAGTACTAGAAGTCCTAGCCACAGAAATCGGACAAGAAGAAAATAAATAAAAGGCATCCAAACTGGAAAGGATGATGTAAAGGGTGATGATGTTATTATTTGCAGATGACATGATACTGTACATAGAGAATCCTAATGACTCCACCAAACAAACTACTGAAACTGATAAATAAATTCAGTAAAGTAACAGGATGCAAAATAAATATTCAGAAATCTGTTGCATTGGTATATACCAATAATGAACTGTCAGAAAGGTACACTAAGAAAACAATGCCATTCACTACTGCCTCAGAAAAAAAATACCAAGGGATAAATTTAACCAAGGACATAAAAGACTTGTACTCAGAAAATTATAAGACACTAAAGAAAGAAATGGAAGGAAATGCAAATAAGTTGAAGCACATACAATGTTCATGGATAGGAAGAATTAAACTTTTAGAATGCCCATACTACCCAAAGCAATCTATAGATTCAACACAATATCAATTGTATATTTCACAGAACTAGGACAAATGTTCCAAAAAACTTACATGGAATCACAGAAGACCCCAAATGGACACAGAAATACTGAAAAAAAAAAAAAAGGACCAAGTTGGAGGAATCATGCTACCTAATATCAAACTATACTACAAGGTCATAGTAATCAAAACAGATTACTGTTTTGTATTGGCATAAAAACAGACATATAGATCAGTGGAACAGAATAGACACCAGCACTAAATCTATGCTTTTATAGTCAATTAATAGTTTACAAAGGAGGCAAAAACATACAATGGGGTAAAGATAGTCCTTTCAATAAATGATATTGAAAAAATTGGACAAATATATGCAAAAAATGAAATGACCACTTTCATACACATGACAAGCATAAATTCAAAATTGATTAGACTTAAATGTATGGCTCATAACTATAAAAACCCTAGAAGAAAAGAAAGGCAGTAAAATCTCAAACATTTCTCATTGAAATATTTTTCATCTATACAATCTCATGCAAAAGAAAAAAATAAACAAATGGGACTATATCAAATTACAAAGTTATTGCACTGCAAAAGGAAACTATCAACAAAATGAAAAGACAACCCACTGAATGGGAGAACATATTCACTGATAAACCTGATAAGGGGTGAATATCCAAAATTTATAAAGAATTCATACAACTTAGCACCAAAAAGACAAACAATCACATTAAAAAATGGGCAAAGAAATTGAATAGATAACTTCTCCAAAAAGGACATATAGATGGCAAATAGACATTTGAAAAGATACTCAACATCATTAATCATCAGAGAAATGCAAATTAAAACCACAATGAGATATCACTTCACACCTGTCAGATTGGCTACCATCAATAAATCCACAAACAAGTGCTGGCGAAAACATGGAGAAAAGGGAACCTTCATGTGTTGCTGGTGGGAATGCAGATTGGTGCAGACACCTTGGTAAGCAGTGTGGAGTTACCCCGAAAAGTTAAAAATGGCCCCGGCTGGTGTGGCTCAGTGGATTGAGTGCTGGGCTGCATGCGAACCAAAGGGTTGCCAGTTCAATTCCCAGTCTAGGGCACATGCCTGGGTTTCAAGCCAGGTCCCCAGTGGGCGTGTGCTAGAGGCAACCACACATTGATGTTCCTCTCCCTCTTTCTCCCTTCCTTCCCCTCTCTAAAAATAAATAAATAAAATCTCTTAAAAAAAATTTAAAATGGAACTGCCTTACAACCTAGCAAATCTACTTCTAAGAAAACCCAAAACACTAATTTGAAAGAAAATATGCATCCCATGATCATTGCAGTGTTATTTACAATAGGCAAGGTGTGGAAGCAGCCCAAGTGTCCATGACTAAATAAGTGGGGAAAAAGAGCTGTGGTACATTTACACAATGGAATACTGCTCTGCCATAAAAAGAAGGAAATACACCTTTTGCTAAAGCATGGATGGACCTGAAGAGCATCATGCTAAGTGAAATATGTCAGAGAAACACAAATATCACATGATCGTATTCATATATGGAATCTAATGAACATAATAAACTAACAAACAAAATAGAAACAGATTCATAGATATAGAATATATTGACAGCTGTCAGCAGGGAGGGTTGTTGCAGGACCGTGTGGAAATGGTGAAGGATACTAAGCAAAAAAAAATGCTCGTAGACACAGACAAGATAATTACCAGATAATTACCAGAGGGGAAGGGGGCAGGGTGAGGTAGAAGAGGGTATGGTGTGGGTAATAGTGATGGAAGGAGACTTGACATGAGGTGGTGAGCACACAATACAATGCACAGATGATGTATTAGAGAATTGTACAACCGAAACCCATACAATTTTATTAACCCATGTCAGCTCAATAAATTCAATAAAAAACTTAAAATTTTTACTGAAAGAAATTATGTGAGATTTAAATAAATGGAAAATGAATATGGATGGATTTGAAGACTTAATATTGTATAGATGGTATACTCTCCAAATTGTTCTACAGAGTCTATGCAATCCCCATCAAAATCCTGAATGTCTTATTTTTTTTAAAGAAATTTACAGGTGATCTTATATTTATAGATCCTAAATACTTGTGCTATGGTTATTTTATATAAATCAGGATAATTAAAGAAAATTATTTTAAATGTATTATTATTTTTAATTTTTGGAAAATAAATCTTTAACACTCATAAATAACGTATCAAACTGAAAGAGCTCCAAAGCCAGGACTAGGACAATTTGAGCTACAAAATAAACAAACTGGTGTTAGGTTATAACTCAAAACATAAAATATATATTTATGAGTTCATACTCATAGGAAAAAATGGTTGAATAAAGAAATAAATGGTGGAAGAGGCAAATATCCCAGGAAAAAGATTTCCAAATACTTTATGTAGATACTTTTGTGCCAAGAAGTTGGAACTCTCTACTCCTTAAACAAGGCTGTGAATAATTTGTTTTCACAGAGTATAGAATGTACAAGGTGGAGGAAAAGTAACTTTTCCATGTATAAACCAGACAAACACTACCAGTCAGATGACCAAGTTTATAATCATTAGTGATTAGTCATGTTGATGCATATAGCCCAATATGATGTGGTGAGAATGACAGTTTATCTATGTGGTTTTTCTCCTAAAAACATATAACTCCAGTCTAAAGAAACTGGAGGAAAATTTCAGGTAAACGTTAATTGAGAGGTGTTTTACAAAACACTGGACCAGATTTCCTCAATTGTAAAATTCATGAAAAACAATGAAAATCCATAAATCTGTCAGAGACCACAGGAGGCTAAGGAGATATAATGACTAAAGGTAATTTAGTATCCCAGATGAGATCATGGAATTAGAAAACAATAGTGTAGTTCAAAGTAACTGCGAACTTTAGTTGATTCTAATGTTTTCATGTTGGTTACTTAGTGGCAACAAATTTATCATAATAGTGAAAAATGATCATGAAAGGGAAAGTGGACATAGGGTATACAGGAACTCCATGCACTGCCTTAATAACTTTTCTACAAATCTAAAACTATTCTTTAAACATTTTAATTTCTATTTCCAAAATAACTCATTTGAAAAATGTATAGCAAAACGGAACCATAGTACACTGTTGGTAGGAATGCAGACTGGTGCAGCCACTGTGGAAAACAGTATGGAATTTCCTCAGAAACCTGAAAATAGAACTGCCTTTTGACCCAGCAATTCCACTGTTAGAATTATACCATAAGAACCCTGAAACACCAATTCAAAAGAACCTATGCACCCCAATGTCCATAGCAGCACTATTTACAATAGCCAAGTGCTGGAGACAACCTGTGCCCATCAGTAAATGAGTGAATCAAAAACCTATGATACATTTATACAATGGAATACTATGTAGCAGAAAGAAGGAAGGAGCTCCTACCCTTCCTGCAACATGGATGGAACTGGAGAGCACTATGCTAAGAAAAATAATCCTGGCAGGAAAAGACAAATGCCATGTGATCTCACCTATGAGTGGAATCTAATCAACAAAACAAACAAATGAAAAAAATAGAACCAGGAAATAAAGAACAAACTGTCAGTGACCAGAGGGGCATGGGGAGGGGGATAATGGGGGACAGAGGGGGAAGGGGCAAGCAAAGAAACATAAATAGAGGACTCATGCTCACAGACGGGGGGGTGGGATTTACTGTGGGAATGGCAGGGATGGTGTAGGGTGAGCAATGGGGAAAAAGGTGGGGCAACTATAATGGAACAACAATAAATTTAAATTAAAAAGAAAAAAAAATTAACAAGGAATTTTACTGATTGTGGAAGACACTGGTTTGTCTCAGCAAACATCCATTCTCTATTAATTTTTCTCCTACATCCTCTATTAGTTGCTTACCTAGAATCCTTAGTACTCATGGGTGGCTCTGTGTTAACATTCTATCGAATGAGACACATGGGTCTTCTGAACCATCATTTTTTCTCTTATCTTTTGTCCTTCCTAGAATTTAGAAATGATGATTGGTGCCACAAAATGCCTGTGACCATGAGAAAAATGCACCAATATCACTAACTGAATAATGATAAGATGCAATCAGAAGAAAAAGGACTACTACACATATAAATATTTGTTTTTCACAAACTTAATGATAACCATAAAAAAATCCAAAACTGAGACATGTAACATTAAGAAAGCAGAAAAAGAGGGGGAAAAAACAAAGAATACCACCAAGCTAAAAAAACCAGAAACACAAAGAAAAAGAAAGAATAGAATGAGGACACAGAGCTACCAGAAAACAAAAGATAAAGTGGTTATAAGAAATTCTCATATATCAATAATTACTGTAAATGTGAATGGAACAAACCCATCAATTAAAAGACACAAGGTAGTGGGTTAGATCAAAAAACAAAACCCAACTACATGCTGCCTTCAGGAGACAATCTCAGCTGCTAGGAAAAACATAGACTTAAAGTGAAAGGGTAGAAAATGATACCCCAAGCAAATGGAATACAGAAAAAAGTGGGTATAGGAGTCCTTATATCTGACAAAATAGATTTTAGGGTAAAAATTCTAGAAGGAATTGGCAAGAAATATTCAAAATGATGGAAAGCAAGGATCTACAACCAGATTACCCAGCAAAACTATCATTTGGAATCAAAGGGCAGATCCCAGACAAGGAAAAGCTAAAAAGAGTTCATCACCACCAAACCAATATTATATGAAATGTTAAAGGGTCTTCTTTAAGGGGAAAAATAAAAAATATGGACAATAAAATTATAATAGATAAATATCAACAATTGAATCTAAAAAAAAAAAAAAACAAGCAGAACAGAAACAAAATCACAGATACAGAGAACATGATGATGGTTACCAGATCAGAGGGGTGTTGGTAGGATGGACAAAAAAGGTGAACGGATTAAGAAGTTCAAATTTGGTAGTTATAGAATAGTCAGGGGGATGTAAAGTACAGTATAGGGAAGAGAACACATATGCATGACCCATGGACATGGACAATGGTGTGGGGATTGCCTGAGGGAGTGGGGGGCTAACGGTAAAAAATTGGGACAACTGTAAAAGCATGAAAAATAAAAATTAACAAGAGACAAAGGTGGACACTTTATAATGATAAAGAAGATAATACATCAAGGAGACATAATAATAGTTACTAATATGTATACACTCAGCTTTGGAGTGCCAAAACATATAAAGCAACTGCTAACAGAACTAAAGGAAAAAACTGCTGCAAATCTTGACAACTATGAATAGATCATCTAAGTAGAAAATCAGTATGGAAATATTTATTTTGTGTTTTAGATTCTACACATAAGTTCAATTATATGGTATTTGTCTTTCTCTGATTTATTTCACTTAGTATAACAAATGAAACGTACACACTTATAGACAAATAATAGAGAATAGACTGACAGTTGATCAAGAGGAGGAGGAATGGGGCTGGGAGAAAGAGGTGAATAAATTAAGAAGTACAAATTTGTAGTTTCAGACTAGCCACCAAGATGTAAGTTACAGCACAGGATATATTGTCAGTAATATCATAGTAGCTATAAGGAACCAGGTGGGTACTTGAAATATTGGGGAGACCATGTTGTAAAGTACGTGATTGTCTAATCCCTATGCTGCTTTCTGAAACTAACACAGAATAAAATGATACTGAACGTAAATTATAATTGAAAAATGAAAAAAATAAGGAAGTAATGGTCTTAAATGGAACATTAGACCAAAAGGATGTAATATTTATGGAGTTTTTCATCCAGAATACCAAATATACATTCTTCTCTAGTGCACACAAAACAGTCTCAAGAATAGGCCATATGCTGAGAGATAAAACTAGCCTCCTCAAATTTGTAATATTGAAATCATAATAAGCATATTCTTCAATCACAATGCTTTAAAATTGGAAATCAACAAAAAATGGTGTAGAAAATGACAAATATGTGGAGATTAAATAACATGCTGCTAAACAATAACTGTGTCAAAATAATCCATAAAAGATGAGACCAAAAGACACATAGACAAATGAGAATGACAATATGACATACCCAAATTTGTGGGATGCAACAAAAGTCATAATGTGAGGGAAATTTATTTCTACAGGCCCATAACAGGAAACAAACAAACAAAAAACTCAGGCAAAAACCTAACATTTCACCTTAAAGAATTATAAAAATAAAAACAAACTAAGACCAAAGTCAGAAAAAAGAAGGAAATAATCAGAAGTAGAGCAGAATTAAACAAAATAGACAACAAAAAGACAATAGGAAAAATTAATGCAACAAAGGGCCGGTTCTTTGCAAAGATTAATAAAATTGACAACCCTCTGGCTATGACTCATTAAAAAAATTTTAACACTCAAATAAGCAAAGTTAGAAATGAAAGAAATTAAAATAGACACTATAGGAATACAAAGGACAATATAAGAATATTATGAAAAACTATATACTTCCAAATTCTATGACCTAGAAGAAATGGACGAGTTCTTAGAAATACATAACCTTCTTATACTGAATTATGAAGAAGTGGATAATCTAAATAGACCAATTAACACTAGGAAAATTAAATCATTAAAACCCCCCCCAAAATTAAATGTCTAGTACCAAATGGCTTCACTGGTGAATTCTAGCAAACATTCAAAAATTTAATATCTTTATTTCTAAAACTGTTCAAAAAAATTGAGAAAGAAGCAAATACTGTCTAACTCACTTTATGAGGACATTAACTCTGACACCAAAAAGTTACAGGGCAATAGAAAGAAGGAAGGAAGGAAGGAAGGAAGGAAGGAAAGAAGGAAGGAAGGAAGGAAGAAAAGAAGGAAGGAAGGGAGGAAGGGAGGAAGGGAGGAAGGGAGGAATACAGATCAATATCTCTGATGAATATATATGAAAAAATCCTAACAAAACACCAGCAAATTGAATTAACACATTAGAAAAGCTAATATGCACAATCAAGTGAGGTTCATTCAAGGGTCATAATGATGGTTTAACAGATGAAACATTAACAAAATGAAAAGTACAAATCACATGGTCATACCAAGAGATGATGAAAAAGCATTTGAAAAATACAACATCCACTTATGATTACAACATTCAATAAAATGTGTGTAGGACAGATTCTCAACACAATAATGACCATATATTACAAACCCTCAGATGATATAACAAATGGTGAAAAAGTAAAAGCTTTTTTGCTAAGATCAGGAACAAGGATGTCCACTCTCTCCACTGTTACTCAATGTAGTACTGGAAGTCTTTGCCAGAGCAATCAGTTCAGAGAAAGAAAAAATATCCACATTAATAATGAAGAAGTAAAATTGCCATTCTTTGTAGATAACATGATTCTTTACATTGAAAACCCTAGAGATCCCCCCAAAGGTACTAGAAACAAGAAACAAATACAGTAAATTTTCAAGATACAAAAATCCATTGCATTCTTATATACTAACAATAAAATTTCAAATAAAGAAATGAAAAAATTTAATTTGCAAATGCAACAAAAAGAAAAAACTATTTATGAATACATTTTAAAAAGGATGTGAAAGACCTATACACTAAAAACTACAAGAAATTATTGAGAGAATTTGAAGAAGACAAAGAAATGGAAAGATATTTCATGTTCACCAATTGGAAGAATCAACATAGTTATAATGGCCATATTACTCAAATCAATATACTGATTTAATGAACTCCCCATTAAAATCCCAATGTTTTTCCCAAAGACATAGAACAAAAAATATTAATTTTGTATAGGGTCACAAAGACTCAAAATACGCAAAACAATCTTGAGGCCAAAAAAAAAACAATACCAGAGAAACTGTATTCCCTGATCTCAAATTGTGCTACTAGGCTACTAGAATCAAAACAGCATGATATAGTCAGAAAAACTGACACACAGACCAGAGCAATGGAACAGAACTGAGAGCTCAGAAATAAACTTACATGTGTATGGGCAATTAATTTTCAGCAAAGGAGCCAAAAATGAACGATGAAGAAAAGAAAGCCTCTTCAATAAAAAAGTACTGGAATAATTGGAAAGTTACATGCAAGAGAATGAAACTAGACTACTATTTGACACTAGACACAAAAATTAACTCAAAATGAATCAAAGAACTAAATATAAAACTTGAAAACTTAAAATATGTAGAAGAAAACATAGGTAGTGAGTTCATGGACCTTGACTCAGAAGCATTTTATGAATTTGACTCAAAAGACAAGAGAAGTAAAAACGAAAATATATGACTGGGGCTATATCAAACTAAATAACTTCTGCACAGTAAAAAATAATAAAATAAAATATAATAAAGTAAAATAAAACAAAACAGAAGGGCAACCAACCAAATGATAAAACACATTTGCAACAATACCTCTGATAAGTGGCTAATGTCCAGAATATATAAAGTACTCATACAACTCAATAACACATACAAACAATCCTATTAAAAAATGAGAAGATGCCCTGCCTGGTGTGGGTCAGTGGATTGAGTTCCAGCCTGTGAACCGAAGGGTTGCTGGTTTGATTCCCAGTCAGGGCACATGCCTGGGCTGCAGGCCATGTCCCCAGTAGGGGGCGTGGGAGAGGCAACTATACATTGATGTTTCTCTCCCTCTCTTTCTCCCTCCCTTCCTCTCTCTAAAAATAAAATACATAAAATCTTTGAAAAAATTGGGAGAAGACCTGAACAGACACTTCTCCCAAGAAAATAAACAGCCAAAGATATATGCAAAGATGCTCAACATCACTACTATTAGGAAAATGCAAATCAAAACCACAATGAGATATCAGCTCACACCTGTTAGAACAGCTATTATCAATAAGACAGGAAATAAAGCGTGTTGGAGAGGACATGGAAAAAGAGAATCCTCATACACTGCTGAAGGGAATGTAAACAGTACAACACTATAGGAAACAGTATGAAAGTTCCTCAAAAAATTAAGAATACAGCTACCATGTGATACAGCTCTTTCTCTTCAGAGTATCCACCTAAACTTTTGAAAACATTAATTCATAAATATGAGGTCTGACTGGAAAAAGTCCAGCCACTGTTAATATAATAAGAATGATTTAAATAGCATCCATGTAACCTGGCAGCCAAGGAGAGTGGACTGGAATGTGCAAGTGTGAACAATGATGACTTCACTGTACTAGTCAGTGGGAGCCGTAGACACCGCTGAGTGAACATGTGTACTGTGTGGCCACTACATTCAAAATAACTAAGCAAGTACAGCAATGAATCTGCATCAAATTTTACATTAAGTTTAAACATTCCTCCGTGGAAACTGTATGGATGATTCAGGAGGCCATAGCTATGGGCAACTGGTGATTGGCAGCTTCATCATGACCATGTGCCTGCTCATGCATCACATCTTGTGCAGAGTTTTTTGGCAAAAGATCATATCACCCAGGTGACTCAGCCCCACTAAAACCCAAATTTGGCACCCTGTGACTTCTAGCTTTTTTTGAAACTAAAGTCACCTTTGAAAGGGAAGAGATTTCAGACCATCGATGAGATTCAGGAAATTATGACGGGGTAGCTGATGGTGATTGGAAGAACTGCACGAGGTCCCAAGGTTCCTATTCTGAAGGAGACAAGGCATTATTGTCCTATGTACAATGGTTCTTGTATCTTGTATCTTTTTCAATAAATGTCTCTTTTTTATATCACATGGCCAGATACCTTATGGACAGACCTCATATATTTACACCTATGTTCATTGCAGCATTATTTACTATAGCCAAAACATGAAAAAAAAATTAAGTGTTCTCCAATGGATGATTGGATCAAGAAGAAGTAGTGCATACATGCACAATGGAATATTCTCAACCATAGTAAAAAATGAAAAATTGCCATTTGTGACTAAACAGATTGATCTTGAGAGTATCAGGCTGAGCAAATTAAGTCAGATGGAAAAGGTCAAAAACCATATGATTGCTATCATTTATGGAATATAAACTAGAAAGCAACAAATAAACCAAAAGAAACAAAATACTCATAGACACAGACAACAGTATGATAGTTACAAGAGAGGAGAAGGGGGTAGGAGGAAGTTGAAGAGAGGAAAAGGGGTCAAACATACAGTGACAAAAGGTGGTGAGCCCTCATTGCAATAGACAGATGTTATATAATAGAATCATACCCCTGAAGCCTGTATAATTTTATTAACCAATGTCACACAAATAAATTTAATTAAATAAAAAAATTAAAGGACAACTTTGTTGGATATATTATTTTTGGTTGGTAACTTCTATCAGTATTTTGAATATACCATTCTACCTCTTCTGGCCTGTATGGTTTCTGCTGAGAAATACAATAATAATCTGATACCCTTTTCTTTATAGATTGTTGTCTTTTTTTCCTGGCTGCCTTGAAAAATTTTCCTTATTACTGACTTTTTCCAGTTTTATTATAGTGTGTATCAAAAGTACTTTTTTGTTGAAATAATTAGGTGTGTTGTTACTGTTTTATACTTGAATGTCTAATTTTTTCCCTAGGTTTAGGAAGTTCTCATCAATTATTTGTTTGAACAGGCTCTATTTCCTTCTCTCTTCCTCTGGGATATCTATTATCCTTACATTGCTCTTTCTAATGGAGTCGGTTCTCACAGAGTTCCTTCATTAAAAAAAAAACTTAGTCCTCTTTCTTCTTCCATCTAAATAATTTCTAGACTTTTATCTTTGAGGTTACTAATTCTCTTTTTAGATGACCTGCCCTATTTTTATCTCATTTATTGAGTTCTTCAGCCTCAGAATTTCTATTTGGTTCTTTTTTATAGTTCCAATGTCCTTAGTAAAGTACTCCTGTTCATTAATTTTATTCCTGAGCTCAATGAACTGCTTTTTTGAGTTTTCTTATATCTATTGAGTTTTTTCATGACTGGTATTTTGAATTCTCTGTTATTTGGATCACAATTTTCTATTACTTTGATTTTGCATTCTGAAGAATCTCATTTTTTTCTGTGTTACCATGTTACCTTGCTTGACTATGGTGCTTGATAGATCGTTCCTCTGTTACCGCACTTGAAATAGTGATTTTTTTTGTTTAGGTACCATTTTGATTTTAACAATTCAGCAGGTTGGGAATGGTCTTTCTTTTGTTTTCTGGCAGAGGATGATACAGCGCAAACTTTTATTTTCTCTTAATGTGCCTCTTGAGCCCCTAAGGTGATGGTGCGGAGGCCTCAATGTGGTCACGGGAGTCACAGCCTAAGTGACCAAGGTGGTTAATGTTACTACTTGTTTTGTTTGCCTTCGTCTCAGGGCTCCACCCCTGTGGTTGGGAATGTAGTGGTGGGAGGTGCCAGATTTGCTCACCCACCACACTGCTACCTGGTTCCCTGTGGCTGCAGAGCTGCTGTGCTGTGGCGGTAAGCCTCAGATGCATCCTTGCTGCTGCTACCAATGCAAACAGTCAGGGAAAGGAGGCAGATTATCAGGCCCTTCTGCTGCCTCAGCCTCCCATACCCTCCAGTGGAATGCTGGGTAAGGAGCCACACCCCAGCTCTTCCTGCTACATTAGTTAGGGCCATGGGTTCAGCCACGGCAACAGGGGAACTGCATTCATGGGCACCATCGCTGTCCATCCCGTCTTGCTTCCTGTGCTGTTCCAATATGCCCATCTTCAGGTGTGCCAATGTGTGCATCTCTCAGGCATGTGTGGTGAGCAGAGAAACCTTTGTTGGGTTACAGATGTTTGACTAGGGGTAGATTCAAAAAGAGATACAAGAGGCCTTCTAAGTTCACCATGGTGCTTGCATCACCAGATGTGATAATTTTTAAATGTAGTTTCAGGATTCTCAAGTGTCAAAACCCAATTTATATCAACCTGTATGATGGTTAAATAAATTAACCAAAGGTTTTCATTAAAAATAAAATAACATTGCCCTTGCTGGTGTAGCTCAGAGGACTGAGTGCCAGTCTGTGAACCAAAGGGTCACCAGTTCGATTCCCAGTCAGGACACATGCCTGGGTTGTGGGCCAGGTCCCCAGTAGGGGGCATGTGAGAGGCAACCACACATTGATGTTTCTCTTCCTCTCTTTCTTCCTCCCTTGCCCTCCCTAAAAACAAATAAATAAAATCTTTAAAAACTAAAATAACATCTATTTGCTAATGTTATAGTCATGGGAATATTTGCATTATCTGTATATTTTATAGCTTGCATGCAATTGTGTAATAGTAACATTATATTTATGAATGTGAAATTATTATATTAATTATAAAAAGTTTAAGAAATACAAGCAATAAAAAACAAATAGAAAGTTTACATACATATACATGCATTTTGTGTATGTTTGTACATGCACACATAAAAATGATTGTTTCTATTTTCTTGACAACTGCAAGTGACTATAAGACATTTTTATGTAAAGCTCTACTTTTTTTCTTTTTATTTGCTTTCTTCTCTTAGATTTATTTTCCTCCTTTTGGTTTACTTTGTGTATACTAATATTAAATATTATTATAAACTATGAATGATTGATTTTTAATATTTGAAGTAAAGCCATAAAATTTTATATTTATCTCTAAAACTCTCTGAGGGAATTCTTTTCCTGGCACAAAGGGAACAAAGTCAAACAATGAAAAAAGAAAAATAATTCTGAGAATACCAAGTATAATAATTGTTTCATTGTAACATAATACAAATTAGATATTTGACATCTTCTTGGATGAATTTCAATAGCCAAAACAAACTGCAGAACTGTAAACACATAGCACTTAGGCAATTTCTCTGTTGTTTTTTGCTTGTTAAACCAAAAAGGAAGTTAATATTTAGAAAAAAACAGTCTTTAAACTCAACCGCTCAATCCAACACAAAGAGATACTTTACAGCCACAAATAAAGCACATGCTTTGCCAGGGAAAATGTAACCTTTTGTTTTTATATTTTTCTTTTTATGTTTTTTATTATTGACTTTAACTTGGCATCACAGAATATGCTTTTGAAATTTCTCAATGAACAATGACAGTTAAGTTTTGAAAGGCAAAACAATAATGCTCTTAGTAGAATGTATTCATGGGACTTTGGAATAGTTAAAAACGTAATAGGACATAAAGATAAATTAATAATAAAAGTTCATAAATGAGAGTACATTAAATTGAAAAATTTGTCCTTGTTAAAAGATATCATTAAAAGGGAAAACTAATCACCCTCAGGCTGGGAGGAGTTTATTTGCCATGTATTTTGTCAGTCAACATCTTGTATCAACAGTACAAATAAAGAAATAAGAAAAAGTCAAACAACTCAATAGAAAAATGGAAACCAGAATCTTGAAAGGGCATTTCAGCAAAATAAAAAGGCTATCAAATTACTAATAAACATCTGAAAAGAAACTCAGTTTTACCATATGCCTAAGTGCTCACATGAGTTCTACTTCTGCCCTTTTGGCTCTCTGAGCAGAACCATGGCAGTGGGCAAGAACAAGCGCCTTACTTAAAGGCAGCAAGAAGGGAGGCAAGAAGGAAGTGGTTGATCCACTTTCTTTCTTTTTTTTAAATATTTTTTATTTATTTATTTTTAGAGAGGGGATGGGAAGGAGAAAGAGTAGGAGAGAAACATCAATGTATAGTTGCCTCTCCCACGCCCCCTACTGGGGACCTGGCCTGCAACCCAGGCATGTGTCCTGACTGGGAATTGAACCGGCAACCCTTTGCTTCACAGGCCTGTGCTCAATCCACTGAGCTACACCAGCCAGGGCTGATCCACTTTCTAAGAAAGATTGGTATGATGTGAAATCACCAGCTATGTTCAATATAAGAAATATTGTAAAAACACTAATCATAAGAACTAAAGGAACCAAAATTGCATCTGACAGCCTGGAGGATCATGTTTTAGGAGTGAGCCTAGCTCATCTGCAGAATGACAAAGTTGCATTTAGAAAATTCAAACTAACTATCAAGGATGGTCAGGGCAAAAACTACCTGACTAATTTCCATAGCATGGGTCTTACCCAAGACAAAATGTGCTCCAAGGTCAAAAAAATGACAGACCATGATTGAAGCTCATGTTAATGTCAAGACTACCAATCAATGGATATTCGCTTTCTCTATTCTGTGTTGGATTTACTAAAAATTGCAACAATCAGATTCAGAAGACCTTTTATGCCCAGCATCAACAGATTCACCAAATCCAGAAGAAGGTAATGGATATCATGACCTGAGAGTTGCAGACAAATGAATTGAAAGAAGTGGTCAATAAAATGATTCCAAATAACATTGGAAAAGACATAGACTTAGAAAAGTCTTGCCAATCTATTTATCTGCTTCATAATGTCTTTGTTAGAAAAGTAAAATGCTGAAGAAGTCTAAGTTTGAACTGGGAAAACTCAGGAAGCTTCATGGTGAAGGTAGCAGTTATGGAAAACCTACTGGGGAAGAGACAGGTGCTTAAAGTTGAATGAGTTTATGGATGTGAGCCCTCAGTCCAAGAATCTGTTTAAAATGTAGACATTTAATTGTGACAAACAAAAGCGCCTACTTGGGGTATTAAAAAAAACCCTCAGTTTTTTAAATCTGAGAAATGCACATGAACAACTATGAAATATTATCACATAAATACACACAGAGTAAGAGATAAAGTACTAAATTTTGGCAATGATGTGGAACAACAAAAAATTATATACCATTTCTGGTGTATGTAACATAGTGAAAAAATTGCTAGTACTATCTGTTAAACTTAAACCAAAACATACCTATGACCAACGATTCCACTCCCAAGTGTTATTATAGATGGCCTTCGACCACATGTATTCCTGCATTTTCACTCATGTTTTAAAATGACTTTTATAGCTCAGATAAGTATGTGCTGACCTACCTATGACAAAAAATTGTTTTATGTTTTTATTCTGTAACAACAAAGCCTTCACATAAAATATTGAAATGTCATGACTGAATATTCATAATACAACACAGAAATGCATATACACTATGTTCATCTCAAGACATTACACAGATGTTTATGGCAACATTATTGGTAATAGCCTAAAACTGGAAATAACAAAAATGTCCACCAACATTATTCACATAATGAAAGAATAGGTGGCTATCAAATAAACAAACTAATGTTATACAAATGTATTAATATGGATGAATCTCATTAGTAAAATAAGCTAGACACTAAGAATACATAATCTATGCTGATTCCATTTCTTGTAGAAGTCAAACTCAGGGAAAGCCAGTCTATGGTGTTTAGAAGTTAGAATAGTGTATAGTTTTTGAATGTAGGGTGGGAGTAATGGCAGTAAGTATAAAGAAGGCTTATTGGTTACTTATAATGTTCTTTTTTTTAACCTGTCATAATTACATGTCTGTTTTTATGTTGTGATAACTCTTGAGCTTTTCACCTTTGAAATTGTACTGTTCTGTATATATGTCATAATTCAATTTTTTAAGAAGTTCAATAAAATTAAAATGCCTTAATTGGTCTTCCAGTTTAAAGTATTGACACAGAAGATGTTTCTACAATTGTTGGAAAATGAATTTAATGCCATTAAAACTTTTTTCTGGATGTGAGGGTTATCTGGCTGTGAGATATGTCACCTCATTGATCGCCAGGGTTGATTCGGCTGATCTGGCTGGCTCGGCGGGTGTCCCCTTCCTCCCTCACTGATCCATGTGTGTCCCTCCTGAAGCTGCGTGCTTCATCAAGAGGATGACCTTGCTTCCCAAATAGAGGAGAGGGCCAGTCTTCAGTCGAGGGTATATGAGTAGCTGTGCTCCCCTGCTGGAACCTCCAAACAAGCTCGCAAGGTCCATTTGCAGGAGAATATAGGGTAGTCAAGCTTCCAAGACTCCGGACACATCCAAATGAGGCTCTGCATATGACAGTCTGCCTTTCTTAAAAAAAAAAAGAAAAATTTCAGATGGACTTCTGGTCAACATGGTGATGTAGGTAAACGTGGCTCACCACTTTGCACAACCTCATCAAAATTACAACTAAAATACAGAACAACCATCACTCAGACCATTAAAAATCAAGTTGCATGGGTGTCTGATAACTACAGAATTAAAGAAACCATATCCATCCAGACTGGTAGGAGGGGTACACATGCAGAATGGGCTGGTCCCTCACCCATTTGTGGTGGATAAAAATTTTGGAGGGACATCATGGGAGTGAGGAGGCCCAGATGTATGCCAGGTCCCCCAACTCAGCCTTCCAGTGCCAAGAAGATAAGACCTCCAAAAATTCTGGCTGCAAAAAGCAGTAGGTGTTGAGTATGTGGAAGAAACTTCTGAAGCCCCAAGCAGGTCCTCTTAAAGATCCACACACAGACTTGCCTACTCAGACTCACTCTCTCTGAGCTCTAGCACCAGGGTAGCAGCTTGAAAGGCAGCAGTGGCATACAGGGAGAAACGGAAGTATCTGGCATCAAGGGGAGCAGAGGCCATTGTGCCTTTTCATTACCTTCCCCCAGCAGACTAACTGTCAGGCTGGTGCCTCCATCAACTTGGCTAACATGGTTTGGCCTTCTTTGGAGAACCTCAGAGACTCTGCCCACCCAACCTGCTTTTCCATATGAAGAGCAGATCTTGGCTCATGCTTCACAACTTCCTAAATCCTCTCAAACAAGCAACAGCTGGCCTCAGTAAGCTCCAGGGCATGTACTAGCAGCAGCCACTTTCGTTTCACAGCTTGGCTTTACCTAGGAATCTCCAAACCCAGCACAACTAGCAGCCACTTCAGATTGCTTTATAGCTCAGGCAGTGTGGTTCTTGGCAGAATACAGGTAGGGGCTGACCTTGGCCTGTACCACCTTGGAAACCACAGGGCCAGCACACCCAGTGGACAGCTACAGACCACATCAGAGCACCAACATCCTGCCCCTGCACAGCTGATCCTCCATGGAGGGTGGAGGGTGGTGGTAAGTGGTCATGGCCAATCCTTGCAGCTCACTGGCCTGGGTAAACACCTCCCATTGATCTTCCAACAGCAACCAAGTCTCAACTATAATAAGAGGGTGTATTCAGCCCACTTGAAGGGTACACCTTGAGAACCCAGTTTGGGTGAGAGGGGAAGCTGTGTCACTGGACCCTACAGGACACCTACTATTTTAGGTCACACTACCAAGACAGGGAGTCATAGAAACTCTACCTAATACATATAAACAAATACAAAGAGGCTACCAAAATGAGGAGACAAAGAAACATGGCCCAAATGAAAGAACAGATGAAAACTCCAGAAAAAGAGCTAAACAAAATGGAGGTAAGCAATCGATCAGATACAGAGTTCAAAACACTGGCTATAAGGATGCTCAAGGAACTTAATGAGGACCTCAGAATCATAAAAAATGCATAGTCAAAGATGAATGATACACTAATAGAAATAAAGAACAATTTATAGGGAAACAATTATAAAGTGGATGAAGCTGAGAATCAAATCAATGATTTGGAACATAAGGAAGGGGAAAAAAACACAAAGAAACCCAACCAGTCAGAACAACAAGAAGAAGAATCCAAAAAGAAAGAGAACTAGGATAATACAATCACCTCTGGACAACTTCAAGAGGTCCAATATTTGGGTCATAGGGGTGACAGGAGAAAAGAAAAAGCAAGAAACTGGAAATCTATTTGAAAAAACAATGAAAGAAAATTTTCCTAATTTGATGAAAGAAATAGACATGCATATCCAGGAAGCACAGAAATTCCCAAACAAGAAGGATGCAAAGAGGCCCACTCTAAGACACATTGTAATTAAAATATCAAAGGTAAAAGATAAAGAGAGGATCTTAAAAGCAGCAAGAGAAAATAACTTAGTTACCTACAGGGTAATTCCCATATGACTGTCAGCTGATTTCTCAAAAGAAACTTCAGGCTAGAAGACATTGGCAAGACATATTTAAAGTCATGAAAAGCAGGGACCTACAGTCAAGATTGCTCTACCCAGCAAAGCTGTCATTTAGAACTGAAGGGCAGATAAAGTACTTCCCAGACAAGAAAAAACTAAAGTTGGTCATTGCCAAACCATTACTATATGAAATGTTACAGGGACATATTTAAGAAAAAGAAGATCAAAACTGTGAACAATAAAATGGCAAAAATACGCATCTATCAACAACTAAATCTAAAAAATCAAACTAAGCAAACAAGAAGAACAGAGACAGAATCAAAGATGCAGAGAATGTATGATGGTTGCCATATGAGAGAAGGGTGTAGGAGAAAGGGGGAACAGGAGAAGGGGTTAAGAGGTACAAATAGCTAGTTATAGAATAGCCATGGGGATGTTTAGTACAGTATAGAAAATGGAGTAGCTAAAGAATGCATAAGCATGCCCCATGGGCATGAACAATGGTGGGGGGATTGCCTGAGAGAGTGGATGGTGCTGCATGGAGGGAAAAAAGGGGGAAAATCAGGACAACTGTAATAGCATAATCAATAAAATATAATTAAAAGTAATAAATAAATGATTAAATATGTAAAAATTTTTCAGAATAAAATTTTGAGACAAGATTAAATCTGATCACCCAAATTTACTTTCAAACAATTAATATAGAATGTATACATTTTAAGAAAACTAACAATAAAATCTAAATTTAGAAATGTAAGAATTACAAAAGTAAAATATAAGTTGGAGAGTCATAGAACTTGATCTTACATCGTCCAAACCTTTTATTACACACAAGAGGAAACAGAGCTTGACAGTATAAGTTAATAAGCAATATCAGCTTATTAATGATAGATTAGGGATTCGAGCACTCCTGATGTATCAGTAGAGTGCTGGTTTTCCCCAAGTCATTGGGTTGCTCAGCATGTGCGTGCTGCAATGCATCCACAGTTAGAACAGACATTCAGATGTACATTCCAATGAGTTGCTATTTGTATTCCTATAGAGTTTCGCCCCCAGCAAAACAAAGCAAAACAAACCTCATACAAATCACTATGGTAATCTGAACCTAATCCAAGATTCTATTTCTTTATATGAGAAATTACCACTTTGGCTATGGGGTTTGTTCAAAATAAGTAAATGAGTTATTAATAAAAAATGACATCCTAAAGTAAGATTCAAAAGCATCATATCGTGGGAATGGATAGCTCTGAAAGATAACCGCTATGAGGGTACCCACTCAATCACCAAAATAAGTAAACATAGGTCAAATTTCTTTAACAGTAAAAACCAGGAGTAATATTTTATCTTTTGTTTAAAAAAGATAAAATGGCGAGGCCCATTGCATTTTACAGAGATTGCTGAATAATTTTTTCAAGTATAAGTTATTGCTTCTTTTAATGATTTCTCTCTGTGGGAAAATATACATTTTATTGTAGGCTTAGACACAATTTCAGTCAAGTCATTACTACCCTTATGTCATACAGACGCCCACACTTATCTAAAACCTTTAAAAATCATTTTCTTTAGCATCAAATCCTTTTAGCCAACAAATATCATCAGGTAACTTGCTTGGATGCACAAACCGACAGGCCATGTTTCAGTGCGCAAACTTTCCCTCTCCCAGAGGAGTTCTCAGACACTTCATAGGCTGCACAGTTCCTCTAGCTGGTGGTATCTAAAAAAAGACAAGGCTGTGGTTATTTGGACTTGCTTAAATTCTCCTAAAAATTGTCATGGAAGTGACGGGATTCTCTGATACTTTGAATTAGCCACCTTTTCCCAGCACTTCTCTAAGCAGACAGCAGTGGTGTGCAAAGTCGACTTGTGCTATCAAGGAGTTTTAAATTAAATTTGAATAAAACTTCATATCACATGACTGCAACATCCAAGGCAGTATCAGGTACACACAATGTTATATAGATTTTCCTATATATGTTTATTCCATTATTCTACTTTGTGAGAATTTTGCATTTCTAATCCACATTAAATACTTTCCTGAATTGTTGTAGAGGTCATAGAGATCCTAGCCGTTTTAATGCTGGTCTTTTTTTAAAGATGTTACTTATTTATTTTTAGAGAGGGGAAGGGAGAGAGAAAGAGAGGGAGAGAAACATCAATATGTGGTTGCCTCTCATGCACCCCCTTACTGGGGACCAAGCCCATAACCCAGGCATGTGCCCTGACTGGGAATCGAACTGGCAACCCTTTGGTTCACAGTCCAACATCAATCCACTGAGACAGACCATACAGGGCTAATGCTGCTCTTTTTAACCCTACTGGAATATTAATGTGAAGTTAGTTTATTTAAAGTATTTGAGCCATATTTATTTTCTAAGAGCAGTAACTCCAGCTTTTGAAAGTGTCCTGCTAACATTTTTTGGAATTGTGGAATTCAAAGTGCATTGAGAAAATACTGCAGTTAAACTCACTATAGGCAACATATATTATTAAATCTATGGTATCCATTATACCCCAGATGACCCAATATTAATGGTAATGAAACAAAAACTAAGACTATTTTCTACCATAGAGTAGAAAAAAATCTCAATGTTATTTTTTCATTTGAGTACTTGTCTTACAAATTTATAAAGATCTTTTTCCTAAATTGCAGTTGTATGCTCTGCATATACTGCCTTAGAAAATTGAAGAAGTCCTGCTTTTGTCTTTCATTTTTTAACTATATTCTTTTATTATTTCAAATTATATGTCAAAGTATACATTAGCAAACAACAGGCACTTGAAAATGATTTTATAAATGGTTAGAAACTTCCTGGTATGAAGATTATATTTATTGTATAACTTACCTTTGTGAGCGCACATGGACATACATTATCATCAAGATGCTGGTCCCTACAGAGCACAGCAAGTTTTCCAACTTTAATATTTATGTACTTTTAAAAAAATAAAACAGTTATCTTAATTTGAAAATGTGACCCATAACTTGTTTAACATTGACAAATGTGTTCTTGCTATTTATGTTTCATAATATATTTTAAATCACTAAAAAGATACCAAATGAAAAATTTTATTTTTTGAAAATAGCTGTAGCAGAGTCAAAACTTCAATGAAAATTCACAGAAAGTTCTAGAAGACAGGCCAACAATTTAAATGGTGCAGAACTTTTTTTTTTGAAGATGAACATGGAAGTTTATTGTTCAAAAAGCAAACTGCAGGCATTTTGCTGACACTTGCCAATATAAATTTTATCCTTATTTTTATTCTTCAATTATAGTTGGCCCCATTTCCCCTGCATTACTCTCACCCACCCCCACCTCTCACATTCCATCCTCCCCCAGTTCCTGTTGTCTTTGTCCATGGGTTTTATACATGTTCCTTGATGACCCTTCCCCTTCTTTGCCCCTTTGTACACTTCCCCCATTCCTTCTCTCCTCTGGTTACTGTTGATTTGTTCTTTATATCAATGTCTCTGGTTATGTTTTTCTTGCTTGTTTGTTTTGTTATTTAGGTTCCACTTATAAGTGAGATAATATGGTATTTGTCTTTCACCACCTGGCTTATTTCACTTAGGATAATTCTCTCCAGATCCATCCATGCTGTCACAAAGGGTAGAAGTTCCTTTTCTCTTTCTGCTGCATAGTATTGCATTGTGTAAATGTACCACAGTTTTTTATCCAGTCATTTACTGTTGGGCATATAGGCTGTTTCCTGCACTTGGCTATTGTGCTGCTATGAACATTGGGTTACATAATTTCTTTTGAATTCATGTTTCATATTTTTAGGGTATAATCCCAGCAGTGGAATGGCTGGGCCAAAAAGTAGTTCCATTTTCAGTTTTTTCAGGAAATTCCATACTGTTTTCCACAGTGGCTGCACCAAGTCTGCATTCCCACCAACAGTGCACTAGGGTCCCCTTTTCTCCACAACCTCACCAGCACTTGTTGTTTGTTGATTTGTTTATGATGGCCATTCTGATCTCTGTGAAGTAGTATCTCATTGTGGTTTTGATTTGCATCGCTCCGATACTAGTGATGCTGATCATCCTTTCATATGTCTCTGGGCCCTCTGTATGTCCTTCCTTGGAGAATTATCTGTTCAAGTCCTTTGCCCATTTTTTAATTGAATCATTTGTCTTCCTGGAGTGGAGTCATATGAGTTCTTTATATATTTTGGAGACCCTTGTCCAAGGTATCATTGGCAAATATATTTTTTCCCATATGGTTGGTTCCCTGTTCATTTTGCTGATGTTTCCTTTTCCATGCAGAAGTTTTTAATTTGATGAAGTCTCATTTATTTATTCTTTCCTTTATTTCCCTTGCTCTAGGGGACATATGGGTGAAAATATTGATACATGGGGTATCTGAAATTTTCTTGCCTATATTCTCCTCTATGACTTTTATGGTGTCATGATTTAAATTTAAGTCTTTTATCCATCTTGAGTTTATTCTTAGGTATAGTATAAGTTGGTGGTCAAATTTCATTTTTTTTTTTTTGCACGTAGGTGTCCAGATTTCCCTGGACACCATTTGTTGAAGAGGCTATTTTTACTCCACTTTATGCTCCTGCCCCCTTTATCAAACATTAATTGACCACAGAGACATGGGTTTCTTCTGGGCTCTCTATTCTGTTCTGTTGATCTATGTATCTGTTCTTATGCCATTACCACACTGTTTTGATTACAGTGGCCTTATAATATAGTTTGATATCAGGTATGGTGATCCCACCTACTTTCTTCATCTTTTTTAAAATTGCTGAGGCTGTTTGGGGTCATTCATGGTTCCACATAAATTTTTGAAATATTTGTTCTATATCTACAAAATATGTCATTTGTATTATAATAGGTATTGCATTAAACCTATACATTGCTTTGGGCAGTATGGACATTTTGATGATGTTGATTCTTCCAATCCATGAACACTGTATATGCTTCTATTTATTTGTGTCTTCCTTGATTTCTGTCTTTGGAATTTATAGCATTGTTCTATCAGAGTTTTAGGATAAGTATATATTTTTAATTTCTATATTTCATTTGCTTAATGGTGTTAATAATATTTCTTTGGTTATATTAATATATGCATTTATAAAGTTTAAAGGATATTGCATATATCTATGTTTTAATTTAAAAATGTATAAAAAATAAAGAAAAGATAATCATGGGTAATATAATAGAAAATATATGGGAAAATGGATAAAATACATGACTTAACAGATCAGTAAGATAGTTTAAGCCTCATTTTCCTAATTTATAAAATTAAAAATACTAATACCAGCTATGGTCTCCCCATGAGTCTGTCATTATGAAGGCAAATGTGTCCATATAATATGAAAGTACTCGGTACACTGTAAAGTGAATTAAGCCTAAGACTCTCAGGCATCTGTTCAATTACATGAGAAAGGCTTCAGCCCATAAAGAAATAAACAGCTAGTGTGACATCTTTCTTGGCAACAAAATTAATCCCGTAGTATTCTTCCTAGTGGCTCAAGTCCAGAAGACTGAACAGAACTCTATGGGAAAACACAGAACCCAATTTGACCTGCTTCAAGGGTGGTGACAGGCTAAGTGGCACAGAAGGCTTTTCGAGGAAAGCCTGCCCTGGTGTCCTGGGGAAAGTAACATCACGCTCCAGGGGAGAATTGAGACTCCCACAGGCTCAGACTGGGACTGGGGAAGAAATGTTCATGACAGGATTAACACTGAGTTATTGAGGAGAATACACATTTCACTTCCAGGTCTGCTTGCTCTCATAAGTGGTTGTGCCTATTAGCACTAATAGCACTAATAGCACTAATAAAATATTTTCTTAGTGCTGTCTTTTTGTTGTTGTTGTTGCTTCTTTCTCATTTTCTCCAAGTGCGGACAGCTTAGCAAAACTTCAGAAGTTAGCCAAAAATGTTACCTCATTTTGAACCTAAGGTTATAGATTTTAAATTAATACTTACTTTGGCCCATATTTTGCTTCATTTATATTTTTTCCTAACGATTTAAATCATACTTAAAAAGAGTTATTTACAAGTCAGCAGCTGGTGCCTCCAAGAAGAATGGGAGCCAATCCTGACATCAGCAATAATCAGATATGCCATGTGAAGGACTCTAGGACAGCCTCTGAAAGCTCCTTTATTTTTTTTACTTTTACCTTTAATCTTTTTTTAAATTATATTTTATTGATCATGCTATTACAGTTGTCCCAATTTTTCTCCTATGCCCCTTCCATCCAGCACCCCCGACTTCCTCAGGCAATTCCTACACTCTTGTTCATGTCCGTGGGTCATGCATATAAATTCTTTGGCTACTCCATTTCCTATACTGTGCTTCACATCCCCATGGCTATTCTGTGACTACTAATTGGTACTTTGTAATCCCCTTACCTTTTCACCCATTCACCCACACTCCCCTCCCAGGTAAGATCTTCTTTATAAAAAATATTGACGTAGATGCACCCTGAAAGCTGAACAGTGTTTCTTCTTATTTCCCATGCTTTTCCCAACGTTATCTTCTTGATAGGTGGATCTACATAGGGGAACTTACATGAAATTTGAGAAGATAATTGGGCTGTATAATGACCTATGTAGATAATTACCTACACACCATGATGCTTGAAATCATTAATAAAAATATGAATTTATTATACTCAGGCAAATGTGACAGACTTGAAGTTTCAGACCAAAAGCTTTTACATGGAACTCACTGAAGAATTTGACTTTAGAGGTAAAAGAACTGGACACTCTTCATAATAGATATTCTAATTTTCAAAGCACTTTCAAGCCTATCATAAGTAAATATTTAAAAAGACACCATAATGTCAATGCATCTGCAGAATTAAAATAACTAGAGTGTTTTTTACTTTAACTTTCTATTTAAAAGAAAAAATAATTATCTTGCTGCCATCATGGTGAATTCTATCCCTGTTTAGAGAAACAATTAAACCACATATTAATTATTTTGAGCCCAATTAAGACTTATGTTCTGTTGATTGGTTCTAAGTATTCTTTTAAGTTTTCACTCCTCAGGGCCTCCTTTCTGACCATAGCTTCTTCTCATTATCCTGACTTTTCTCCCAGTTTTCAATGACAATTTATCAGCCAATCAGTTTTGCATGCGTATACCACGGTTCTGTAAAAGGCAACGTAGGAAGTGGAGGGAAGGACATATAAGGACACTTTGCACTATTATTACAACTCTGCTGCAAATGTAACATTATTTCAAAATTAAAAGTTTTTAAAATGTACCAGATATTGCTATTTAACAAATACCTATTCTTTTCCCAAATTTCATATACTTTTTTTTACCCATTTATTTAATTTTTCACCACCTCTATTTCAATCTTTGTTCAGGAAATTTGTTCTTTTTTCATACATTATTTTGCTCATTGTCCATACTATCTCTTAAGAATATTTCCCTTCAAACACTCTGCTTGTATGTATTTATTCTCTTAGGGCTTACTATACCAAACAAACATACAGTATAGAAGCTAAAATATTAGGACTAAAACTTATTTATTCTTTATCCATCCTAACTCCTATTTATCTTCCTTTGCAAGGAAAGCTTTATCTCATTCTACTCACTCAGAGGACTTATTTTCTACTCTGAGAATTTATACCCATTATCTCTTCCTTTTCTAAATCAGTTTTCCAACAGCTACGTTACTAATTTATCTGAAACTTTATATAGAATAACCCATATTTTTCAGACTATAAGACGCACCCCCCAAATTTGGGGAGAAATGGGAGTGCGTCTTATAGTCCAAATGTAGCTAACCTGGCTCACTGTGGGTGGGGGGTGGAGTGGGGTCACAGGTTATTAAATATTTTACCACATTTTTTGCTTCAGAAATTTTTTCCTATTTTACTCCTCTAAAACCTAGGTGTGTCTTATAGTCCTAAAAATATGTTATATATTCTTAGACTTTTCTTTCTAATTTCCCCAATGGATTTATTCTTTTTAGTATATTTTATATATTATTTTATTTTTTATTGAATTTATTGGGTGACATTGGTTAATGAAATATATAGCTTTCAGGTATACAATTCTATAATGAATCATCTGTATATTGTATTGTGTGTTCACCACCCCAAGTCAAGTCCCCTTCCATCACCATTTATCCCCCTTTCTCCTCTTCTACCTGTCCCTAATCCCTCTTTTGCTCTGTTAATCTCCCTACTGCCATCTATGTCTATGAGGGTTTTTTCTTAATCCCTTCACTTTTGTTCATTAGATTCCACATATGAGTGAAATCATATAGTAGTTATATTTCCCATCAGATTTAATGATTATATATTTCCTCATCTGCATTGTCTAAAAAGGTAGGAATAGATACATGTAGCTACAGAAAACTTGAAATGTGCTCCATCTAAATAAACAGATCCTGTAAGTATAAAATACACACCAATTTCAGATGCTTAGTATAAAAAACAATATAAAAATCTCATTAAAACTTTTAAAACACACTTTGAAATGATTATATGGATATACTGGATTAAATAAAGTTTTTTAAATTATCAATCCACCTGTTTCTTTTTATATTTTAATGTGGCAACTAGAATATTTAAAATTACAAATATTACTTGCATTATATTTTTGTGGAACTATACTTCTATAGAGATTTATTTTCCTCCTTTTCATCCTTAATGATTTCAGCCATGAATGCCCTGAATTGCTTGATTCCTCTCTACTTCTTATTCACTTCTTCCTCTTCTCCTGTCAGCTCCTGACTCGCTTCACTCACTAACCGACAGTCGGGATGCTCTGGGCTTCAGTTTATATATCTTTTTCCTTAAAGAGGCCATCTTTCAAAGCTGTTCTCTTTTGTTTTAGTTTGTGTTTGTTTGCTTGTTCTGCCTTTAATTCCTTAGCTACTCATAAGTAAAGATCCCCAAAACCCTTCTGGAATTTCAGCCCATGTCATACCAGATAGCATCTCTCTGGGGATTTCTCTAGGCCATCTCCATCAGTGAAATCTATATAGAAACCACAATTCCATATAGAAACCTAATTCTGAATGTATTGGCCCTCCTGGTGAGTGCTGTGTCACCACTTGCTGTTTTCCAGGGCCTTGTCCTAAGAGTAGCTTCCTAAGTTTTTTTCTTTATTTCCACCAGGGTCTAATCTTGTTTCCTAGCACCCACCTGAGTCAATGGACCCTTGTGCAGCTCTTTCCATCATGAGGAGAATGTTTACTAAATGCTTTTTAAGTGAATTTAACTGATCCAAATGGATGGAGATTTTTCTTGGTGTTGGTGATGACAATGAAGATACTTTAAAAAAGAAAAGATATTTCTTTTTTACCTTATAAGGTTATTAATAATATTATTTCTTAAAGTCTTACATATCCAGATTCTGTATCCCAGATGTGCTGTACATAGAATTTAAGATTCTATTATATATGTCATATGTGTGATATTTACTTTTCATTGTATAATTTATCAATTCATCTTTAACTTAGTAATAGCTATAATATGTTTCCTCCATTATTTCTTCTTCTTTTCCCCTATTTACTCTCCTACATTTTTAACCCACCTGACTGATATCAAGAATTCTGCAGGGTACAAGATTTTACCCCATTCATTAATGCTTCATGTACATTGGCAGAAAATGCTAGACTGCTATGTCGGAGACAAAAGACTCATTACTCAGATCTTCATTTTCATTTGTGTTGGTTCTCCTGTCCCACTGGTCACATGGGGAAGGCCGGTGATGCTGGCCCTATCGATGCATGCATTCTCAGTAGGTCGCATTGCAGGAGGGGAACCCTGAGTTTGGAGGGCTCCAGGGCTTTTATAGCTTGCTTTTTGTCCAGAGAGAGGTGTTACCTCATCCTTCAAGGGTTTTTTTCTGCAAAGACCTGCTGAGAAGCAACCTTAATAAAGAAGAGTCAAGGACTTGCGTGCTTGCAATACTCAGAACGGGCAGAGACAGTCATAGGCTATGGCAGGTGGCTCCTCCCAACGGGTGGACAAATGTTACTAGATTGTTTATATGCTCACCACTACACTAGCCATTTGCAGTGGGAGATATAAATCTAAGCCAGCCTGTTTTAAAAAATATTAATGAATTTTAAAGAGATAAGACAAGCATTTATGATACAGTTGAAATTGAAGTAATCAAATATTTAGATTCTGAGATTAAAATAACACTGGCATAAAATAGAGATAACAAATTGGGTCTTAAAGTATTTCCCTCTTATATTTGACAACAGACCTGAGTAGTTCTGAACTATCTCTATCTTTTTTAAAAAAATCTGTTTCTACAAAGTGAAATAGATGCAGGTAGCTGTTACTGCATAGATTGAGAAATTGAACATTAAATGTACCTCCCCAAACCCCTGACCCCTCTTGATGAGAACCAAAATCTTTGTACTAGTCCACCTGCCAATCAATGAATTGGCATATATCTCAATTTACTGGGGTTTTCTTTTCATTTCATTCACTAATGTTTCATAGGCTTTTGTTGAATGGTCTTTCCCACATTTGTTTTACAATTTTTTTGTTTTACATTTTCTTGAAGCTATGCCATCAGGTAAACTCCAAGTTAGACTTACTGTACCTTCTAGAAAATTGCCTTTTTATCATTAATAAATGTTACTCTTTCTTGTGTCAGATTCTTTAGAAGCAGAGCATGAGATGAGGATACTTGTGTAAGTGGTTTTGTGAGAGGGCTTTGTAGAAGAAACCTGCACGGAACAAAAAAGGCAGGATGGCAGAGGAGACAAGCAAACACTTGGGTTCAGCTGGAGCCTAGCCTCAGTCAGATCCCATAGACGCCCTGGAGAATGGAGTTCCCAAATGCATCTATCTGCCTTAGAGAGTGAGGGCTTTTCTATAGCCAGATCCACCAATTGTTGGCTGCATTTGTAAAGAGTGTAAATTTCATGTTATATGTTTCTTACAAAAAATATTATTGCTTGTGAGTCACCCTCAGGGGAGGATATAAACCCCCAGCATGCTCTGGGTGACAGGGTTCTGAGCATTTCTCCAGAGGAAGGTGTAGCTTTCAGCTGGAGGCAGCACACACACTCAGGAGCTGGGGGACAGGAGAACTAGCCCTGGCAAGATAGCTGCTTTGGGCACCATCAGTATATGGTGTAAGCTTCCAGCCCACCAACTCTTTCTTCACTGCACCCTGTGCCCTTGAACTCATCCACTGAGTCCTGTTGTCAGTGTAGGTATTTTTCAGTACTACCATCTTTATATTCTACTTTTTTGGTGCAATTTAACATCTTTCATTCTATTTTTTTAAAATAAAAATCAACTTTTTAAAAAGTCTGTATCTGATAACTCCAGTATCTGAAACAAGTGTGGGTTTCTTCCAATTGTCTCTTTTATTCTTAATTTTCTCTTTTATTCTTCATTTTGATGTGAGGTTTGTTATAATTTTTTTTAATTGAAGAGCAAATATTTTGTATGAGGAATAGCAGAGGTACTGGATGAAGTTATCTATCTCGATAGTGAGTTCACTCTCTTCACTTGAAAGCAGATAGAAATGAGACACGTTACCAATCCAACCAAATGCCAAGCTAACTGGGGTTCAGTTATACTCCCAGTAAGACTCAGTCTACATTTGCGGTGACTCCAAGAATAGTGCTCTGTGGTGTAAAAATGAGAGCCTTGAGTGCCTCTTCTCTTTTGAATGGTCTTTGGTTAGAATTTTTGCTTTTCCAGGACACCACAGCAAAGAAACTCAGCTCTGCTTGACATTTAGCATCCCTTTTCTATGGTGCTTACACGAATGTTGAGTGTTGGGCTCACTTCAGGTCCCTAGTCCCTCAAGCCTGGCCTGCCGTGGAAGCCTGCTCATTCCAGTCTGCCTCTCCAGGCCATGAAACTGCTGACGACTCCGCTGACTTTTCTGCCTCTGAGCAGAGGCAGTTTCTTCTGTCCAGTTTGTTGGTCTCCTTACTGTTCTTTGAGTTGGCAAATGCACACAGAATATTGGACTCCCTTCAATGAAATTTTAGAATTTCTGGAAAGTAGGCTTCTAAATTGGTGGCTGCCCAAGCCATTTTCTGATAGCTCAAAAATAAACATATATGATTACGCATAACATCTATATCTATCTAATCTATGTCTGGCCTTTCTTCTGATCCTCAGTGAAGTAGTTGGCCTGCTACAAGCCACCCGTCCTAACTGAGAAGCAGTCACCCTAACAAGTGTTTTCAATCTCAAAAATAGTTTTTGACATTCATTAAGCATCTGGTTTTACTGATCACTCATCTTGTTCAAAATTCTGAATCAGGTCCTGGTAAAATAAGGGAATGAGTAAGATAAAGTCTTAGCTTTCAGCAAAATCCTATAATCTCCTGGGCTGATTTACATGCATCAACATATAGTTTTCCTATAAAGTTTTATTATTTCTGCTTTAGTGACAATGCCCTACCCACCCACCTCTCTATCGCAAAATTATTCCATGGCATTTCTTTTATACTGGCTAATATAGGAAAGGGACCTAACATTTATGGAATGCTACATGCTTTTTATGTGTTACACTCTGAATCTTTATTGATATTACAATTTTATATAACAGTCTTTTCAGATTTAAAAACAGTATGTCAAAAGTCACACAAGATAATTAAGTGGAAGAAATATGATGCCAACTTAGGTGCAGCTTGAAATGGCATCTGTCATGGGTAAATAAACTATAAGCTTTCTAAAAGCACATAGCCCATCAAAATTATGTGAAAGAGAAATGATGTCCTCTTTAATTTTTTGTATTTACCTCTAAACTTCATATATATTAGATTTGCTGCCTGATTTCTCTTTGGCCCTCTGCCATTTCACTAGTCTCTAGTCAAATCAGTTTCTATTATTTCTCTATGTTTTTTTAATGTATACATTGCAGCATAAGTGCATAATCATCAAAATATTTTCTTCTTTTGTCATGCCTTTTGAACTATAAATACTGGACTTACATTATATTGAACATGAAGCCTTGATTAATTGAGTTCTCAGAAATAATCACTGATACAGATTCATCAAAAATCTTTGCCCTCTTCAACTGAAAAAATTTATTCAATTTTTTGCCATAAAATCAATTGCATTACAATTTTTATCAGTGTATGAAGACAAAGTAGCAGTTCTCTCTGATATTTTTCTTTCTGGTATCTCAGATAATCTGTGGGTCTCTTCTCGAAGTGAGCAAGTGGATAACATTATTTCTCCAGGCTGTCTTCAGACCTCCTCAGGAATCTGCTCTGATGTCCCTCACATTAGCACCTGTAACGGAGTTCCTGGTCAACAGAGAGTTAATGCACCTCCCTCACACCTGCTCCCTTCTGCAGTATGAGAGCAATTACAAGTCCCTAGCCAAAGATAACAACTGAAGCAGGACAGATGCTCGGTTCTTCCAAAGTTGAAATGAAAATTTTCTTTTCATCCATGATAGTACCTAATATTATCTCAGTCTTCTTTTTCCTGAAAATGTGAAAGCCATAAGCACAGTATTAGGAAATAAAGTGAATCTACTGTCTGACTCTAGAGTATGTCTACATGAGTTTATTAATAAACAAAGGAATACTTTCATTCTTAGGAAAATAATTTTAGGTGGCTTATTTATAAATGATACTCAAAGTGCCACTTGTGTTTTTATTAACTAGGAAGATGGATTATTTTATGTGATCTATAAATCTAAGAATGAGTAAAAATTGTATTTGCTATAGACAAAGACATGTTGTTCTTAAGGATAAATGTGAATTTTATTGGGTGTGATATTTGTATTATTATGTTTGGAAAAACGTCATAACCTATTACATATATGTATATATGCATTAGACACTTATTTATTTATTTATACAGGAATAATGTGATTCTAAGATTTGTTTTAAAATAATCGAGAAGAAAAATAACACAGGATACAGCAAAACAAGAAATGTCAGGAAGTTCATGGCTGTTGAGGCCAATATGTGCTTAATTGTGCTACTTTTCTACTTTCGTGTACAGCTTAAGTTTTCCAAAATTAAAACTTAAAAATATTTTATCTTCCCATTATGGAAAAGTGTTTCATAGCTAAAAATTAGCAATTGAAATATTTCTTTCATAAGGCTTGCCAAAACAACAGCTATTAGCTTGCTTAAATTTTTTATTAACCTAATTGTTAGATCAAATAATAAAACATGGTATTTAAGAATTCAATAAGGTCTAAAAGCTAGATTGAAACAAAGAAAGAAATGTGAAGTAATTTAATTAGCTTCCTCTGCAGCATTTTATTTCACAAAAGGACCACCTCCCACACTCACACATTTTCTTTCCACAGGCTTTTTTCATTGGAAGACTCTTCCAAGCCACCGCTAGTTCCCGCACTTTGTCCCTCAATCCTTACTTCTTACTTATCACGTCGGGATCCATCTTAGCAACTGATCCCTTTTCTACAAAGTTAACCTCTTGACAGCATTTATCTGAACCACTTGTTCAAAGAGAGATGCAAAAGTGTCTCCCTTCTCTTAAACGGATACATGTAGCTGCCTGATTTTTATCTGTTACCTTTGTAGTGACCTCACTGCTTGACTGGCTATAATTCTGTGCATTGCTTTCCTCTCTGCTAGCAATAGTTGACAGACTCCTCCTGACTGCGTTTTGAATCTCCTCCTGAAGTACACTTCAGCCTTCTCTTCATGCTTCAACTCTAGACAAATTGCCTGGTGAAAGACCCCTTCCCGGCTTTGATTTCCAGCTTCCTGGCTTTCAGCTCTACCAGTCCATCTGGCACTTGTCTTTAACCAAGTGTTTCCAGGTTGACGGAGGTGCTCCTGGTCTTAATCCATCTTGTGACTGCACATTTCTCCGGAGACAATAATTTCAGAGAGGTGTTGGCATTTGGGGGAAACACAACCCACTAATCTTTGTGGAGACCATTAAGTTCATGTGGGCTTTTTATATAAAAGGATTACACACAAACATATGTAATTTTCTACTTTGTGTCATTTGATAACAGTGAAGTTATCTCATACATTGACATTAAAAATACCTTCACAGTATGTTGATTCTTCTGGGTCACAAATGTATGTCACTTCTAGGGCAAAATTGAGGTAAATGCTTAATATTTTCAGTTCTTCCCCAAATGAGTCTGAGGTGTTGACGAAAGAATTTCCAAACCTGTAGAAGAAAGCTTTATAAGAATTTACTTTAGCCAGGATTTGAGGATATGCTTAGAAGCAACATTTCAACTGGACTAAGAAAATGTTCTGGATAATGGCAATTTTGCAGCTTATTTTATGCATTTAGAATCAAAGAAGAAAAATGTAAGGAAGGTTACATGACATCTATTGGTGGCAGATTAAAGAGGTGGGAGAAAGCAAAGTAGGGGATTGGATAAAAAGCAAAATGGAGAGACACATGCTTCCTTTCCAGTGTGGGTATAGGATAGTTATCAGTTAACATCAACAGTAAATAGAGATGGTATGAATACAACAAGATAGCCATGAGGAGTCTCTTGTCTTATGCTGTGGTTATCTTGTGCTCGGGCTACAGTGGTTGTGCCTTTGAGGGGTCTGGAAAACAACATTCCTCTGACATTTCAAAGGTAGGGCTACCCTAGATACATGAGAACAATGAACAAGACCCACTTAAGGTAAAGACTGACTTTTGCTAAAGAAGCTTTAAAGTTGGGATGTGACCACATGCCATGACCTGCCTAGTTAGGCATTTAAGATTAGAACTTTGTGGTTACTGTGGCCGCTGAGTTTGTAAGTCCTTCCATGTGGCTCCCCTGAACTTGTCAGGTGTATTGTATAGCCCATCTTTTGTTCAAAAAGGAAAGACTTTTCATATCAGCCCTCTCTGACACTTAGCCAATATATAGGAAAAGGGATCAAAAATAGAGTATTTCTTATAAAAAAACAAAACAAAATTTATACAAAAGATAATTTCTAAAAGAAGAGCTTGCATGTCAGGATTGGGGAAGGAAAGAAGGAGGGCAAGAAGGGTCTAGTCGAGGAACGTGTCTAAATAGTCATGGACATGGACAACAGGATGGGGATTGACTGTGGGAGTGGGAATGTTGGGAGCTGGGCATAGGCAGAGCAGGGGAGAGCAACGGGGGAAATTGGGACAAATGTATAGAACAATGATAAAATAAAAAATAAAATGTAATACATTATGACATTTGTTAAATATAGGTAATAATATTTATGTATTGTGAATAAATCCATTTTTGAGTTTATAGTTCATATAACCCTTTTAAATGATAAATTTTTATAATTAAAAACTTTTCAGTGAAGAAAAGGAAACACATATCAGAATACATAAAATTAGCAAAAGTAAAGCAAGATATATTCAATTGAGACAATTCTAAATTGGTGAAACCACATCTATGAAAATATTTCAAAGTAGATCAAAACACACGTAAAAAATGTTAGATCTATTTTCAAAAGTGACATTGTCTCAAAATTTTCCCCCATGTAGGAGATACTTGCCAGTTTGGGTCATCCAGCATTTATTTTCGCTTCCAAACAGAACTACAATTTTCTTCCATACTCTCCAGCAAATGAGCTCAACTTACACAGTTAAATATTATCTTCTGGGATTTAAATACTGAAATCATTAGACAAGGATAGAAGAAAAATCCTTAGCTCATTTAACTCAGTGGCAGCTCCTGGCCAATGCCACTATAGGTCTCTTTCAGGAATTGGTGCTTCTTGGCTCTCCAGAACGCCTTGGTTTCAATCCATTTTCTGACCTTGTTCTCAGGCATTTCCAAGAATTCTGTAAATTCTCAAACTTCTATAAACTCCCTTATTTTGTCAACAAATTTTCTTAGTGCTTAAGTTAGCCAAAATCAATGTCATTTGTTTGCAAAGAAAAACTCGAAATAATACAAATATTGACACAAGAAAAAGAACTCATAAGTGGCACAGAATTGTAGAGTATTTGTAACAGTGCTGTTTAGATGGGGTAAAAGAGGAATAATGTCCTAGCTAGATGATAGGTAAAGAGATATAGAGAGATATAGATATAGATACAGATTCAGACAGATATAGGCATAGGTACAGATATATAGATATAGATGATCTAGACAATATAGATATGGGTATAGAAATACACACATATGTTAGACACATACATATAGATATAGATACATTCCAGTTGATTCTATTGTTAGACAAGCTGGAAGAACTTAGAAGGATAGAGGAAAATTTCTTCCTCCCCAACAGTTGCCACTCTGAGCGTGACACCTCACTGGCAGGGCAATGCTCACTCTGCAGCTGCTGAAGTAGAAACTCAGGAGTCCTATGAGAAAATAACAAACTCAAGTTCTTACCTAGTACCATCTAGAAAAGCATCCCACTGAGAGTAAGTTATTGGATCCATAAAACATTTGAAGAACATGAAGAATCCAAACACCCTACAATAGGGGGTGCTGAATTTCATAATATTGAAAAAGAATGCCGAGCTTAAAACCTAAAATCACTAACTTAAATAACAAACTGATGCTCATGAGAGAATACGATTTCAACTGATTCTGTAGTTCAGTAAAGAACAACTTAATTTTTTCTTTGCTTTTCGTTTGTGGCCACAGACAATGATCACAAAGATAGTACTCCGGCTACTTAAAAAAGAAATTATAACAAAAGAAGAATGAATCACCCACCCTCTCCTGGAGACACTCTTTAATGGTTGCTGTTGCCTAAGGAAGTGCCCTTTATTCTTCGGAAGTTGCCATTCCTCCCTGACTTAAAAAACGATTTCCTTGCCCGAGGAAGCTCCCTCACGAGAGGTGGTTAGTAATTCTTCTCCCGCCTTAGCCCATTGTTATTAGACCAGTAAGGAGAACCAGACTCCAGAATGCCCGAGGGTCTCATCATATGTAGGATTAAACTGGAGTAGAAAACAATAACAAACTAAAATTATGGCAAGAATTTGCTGATTTATACTGTGAAAAATCTGTTATTTTAGACTTTAAGAGTGCATAACCAAGGGAGGCAATGTTAAATTTAGATTGGTTTAAATTTGTCAAAATTGATGTATTTACTGGAAAAAACATATATATATACAACTTGCCATCTGAAACATCCAGTAGGTCCCACAATTTCAGTGGAATAAAGAAAACCCTGTGAACATATTTCAGATTCCACTGAATCAGGCTTTATGTAAAAAAGTTACAGAAGCTTTATCTGAATGTGCTAATGGAAATCCACATCATGTCAGGCTGGGAATAGTTCTTCTACCCAAAATTGTAAAACCAAAATCTATTGATAAAGTCCTAACAGAAGCCAAAGTTTGGAATGTAAGAATTGATGAAATGAAGATTAAAGTTTACAGGAGAATTGGAATATTTAAAGATGTTTTATATGAAGGGATTGTATTGTGTAGTTGGACATTGTGTCTCACTCGGGAATATTTCCCCTGCCTGATTTTGTAAACAGAGGCATATAAATCCACCTTCCAAGCAATATTGATTAGACATAGTATAGGAAAAAATAACGGCTTTATTAAAAAATTAATTGCAAAAGTCTAATGAAAAATAAAGACGAAAAGGAACCTGAACAAAAGCCTGACATTACTCCTTACAAGTGATCCCCCTCGGATATTTGCTCTGCTTGGTGTAAGGGCAACCTAATGGCCATAATCAGAGAGTTTCTAAAACCCAGGGAGGATCCTCAAAAATTGTTGTAAATGAATTACCTCCTGAGTCCAGTGAGAGACGGATGTAGAATTACATGTGGTCCCTTCTTTCCCAAATCCATGTGGATGGGTTATTGATTCTGTTTCTCCCAGGGAGAGCTATTGCCTGTGTCCTAAGTGTTTGGGTTGGCTTCTGCCTGCCTAAGATACGCTAACAGAAGGAATGCCTCTGGAGGTTAATAGCTTTGTACTCTCATGAATCCATGGAATCATTTGACACTGCCAGAAATAATTTACTTTTTGTCCTGGTCAAAACTTGATAAAACATTGAATTTAATAACTATAGTCAGAAATACAGAAAAATTGGAAACTAAGATTCACAGCCTGAGAAGGTTTTTCTTTTAATTAGATTTTCTGCCCTAAGGTAAAATAAAACTGTATCCAGAGGGAAAGAAGCAAATTAGGGTTGATTTAGTTGGACGAGGTATTTAATCATATGATGTTACTTATGTTACCTCCCAGTTACTTGGGGAATTGAGATAAATTTCTCCTTATCTTACAAATTTTTGTGAAACCAGACATGCAGCTTCATAAGCAATTCAAAGCCTCAAATCTTTGGCACCTCTGATTCCTTCTAATGAAAAAAAAAACAAACTAAGAAACAGGTTTTTTGAAAGCACAAACTGCTCTTCATCTCCAAGCTTACCTTGCTTACGACACACACAAATCTTAATTGTTTTCTCCACAAATATTAATAAGAACATGCGTTAGCCATTTGAGCAGCTACTTAACTCTTTTCAACTGTTTCTTTACAACTACTTCATTTTACCTGTCTCAGGGCTGTAATTTGTCATAAAAGCTAGGGAGTCTCGGTTTGCACCTGTCTGAGTGTTCATCTGTGTTGTGCGGTATTTTCTGTCATAAGTTGATATTGCTTATTTGTAAAGAAGCTCTATTTAATTAGCTTAAAACAAACACATACTTTTTGTAAAAATTCTCAAAACAATAACAGAAACTAACCCAAATATTATTCAGGTTCATGTGCTATAGGGAAAAATATTTGGTAATTAAGCTCATTAAATTCATTATTTAATTAAACAGGCATAAATTTAGAGTTATTAGAAATAAATATAATACTTTTACTTTACTTATGTTTACTAAAATAAGTTCATGTTATCTCTGTTGCAGAAGTTGTCAGCCAGAAAAATAAGTGAAGGTGATGTCTAACATTGTGTAATATCTAATAAAGTATTTGTATGTCATCTAGATATTGTTGTTAAAAGCAGGTATATTAAATAGATGTGAGTAGAATAAAAGGTTTTGAGGTGAAATTTTTAGCAATAATTAAGTATTATGCCATATGTACTTAAAAGTAGTTCCCATTTTTTTTTTTTGCTAAATTGAAAGGTTATATTTTTCCTAAATTAAGAAAATGGTGGAAACATTTCTAATCAAGATAAAATAATAAAACAATATAAAACATAAGTTTATCTACCTTTGGTTTCTTATTACAAAGAAACTGAAAGATAAATTTGGGTTTGTTATGAAACATACCTTATGCTCCAATGCAAGATTGTACTATGAAAATCATGTGTTTCTGGAAATTATGCAATGTATTCCTAAGAATACTGATGTAACAGACAGTTTACAATTGTTTACTTCATAGTTTTCACTAGAAATTAAGGTTGTTAAAGACTAGGGGTTCTCATATATGTAATTGAAGCTATTAAAATAATAAGAAAACAATTGTATGAGAGAATAATAGGTTATGTTTTGGCTTAAAAATGTATGAGATATAGAGATTTGTTTTCATTAAGAAAACTGAAAGTAGCTTTGTCTTGTTTTTTTCAGAATGGGAAAAGAGAAAGATTATTTTACCTTGTATAATTAGGCTGCATAAATTTGAATTGTTATTATAAGGGTTCTAAAAATTAAATTAAACTAAACATAAACTAAAACAATTTTCTTCCATCTACAAAAGAGAGAAACTTTTTTTGACTGTCAGCCTGCTCCTAGTAAGAGATTATAAAAGGTTTTTCTTTTCAAGTTTTCAAGAAAGCAAAGATTCTGTGTTTTATTAAAATATTTTTCTGTATTTTATGACATTTTAGGTCTTCAATGACTTAAGAAAACTGAATATTCTTGATGGTAAGAATTAACCTGCATTTGACTTTAAAATCTTTTACTGTTACTTAGGTCAAGTAGATAATTAAGTAACGTTGTATGATAGTGTGTGATTCCGTTTAGGCGGGGGTCCAATTGCTAAGCCTTCTTCATGCTGTGTTTGTATAGGTATATAAGTATTCTAGAAAGAGTGTGAAATTCCTGAAAGCTTGATATGTTCTTGTATAAAATGCTGTCTGTCATCAAAATTGAGGTTCACCTGAGAAGCACTGACCTTGAGCATCAGGGAATACCCTAACTGATTTTCATGCAAAGCCAGCAGCAACAAAATCCCTAAAGATTGTGGCATCAGTACATTAAGTCCATTTCCTTTTGCAAAAATGACCCCTTATTACCAGACTTCTGCTAGACTGATGGTCTTGTAACATGCCAGCAGTCTGCTCTTAAATCAGAGAAACTAACATGGGTTAAAAATGGCCAATAAATTAAATAAATAGCTCTGGTCTATGGGAAACCTAAGATAGCTGCTTGGTTTGTCAAGCTCCCTGGCAAACTTTCTTTTTGGTTTCTTTGCATTCCTCTGTCCACCACAGTGCACTTAAGCTGGTCTTCATTCAATGGCCACTCTGCAGGATTATCAATATGTCCTTGGTGTTGTGTGCATGTTTTCTGGATGGGTAAAAGCTTTCCTCTGCTGCAACACTGATGCCCTAACAATGTCAAAGAAACTATTAGGAAAAGGAAAACATCAGGAAAATAAAAAGACAACACACAGAATGGAAGAACATATTTGCTGATACATCTGTTAAGGGGTTCATGTCCAAAATTTATAAAGAATATATAAAACTCAATACCAAAAGTAAAACACCTAATTTAAAAGTGAGCAAAGGACTGGAATAAACATGTCTCCAAAGAGGACAAACAGATGGCCAATAGAATATGAAAAGATGCTCAAGGTCTCTAATCATCAGGGAAATGCAAATTAAAACCACAATGAGGTATAATCTTATACCTGTCAGAATGGTTGTCATCAATAAATCAACAAACAACAAGTGTTGGCGAGGATGTGGAGAAAGGGGAATCCTTTTGCACTGTTGGTGGGGATGCAGCTTGGTGCAGCCACTGTGGAAAACAGTATGGAGATACCTCAAAAAATTAAAAATAGATCTGTATTTTGTCACAGTGATCCCACTTCTGGGAATATGCCCAAAGGAACCCAAATCACTAATTTGAAAGAACATAGGCACCCCTATGTTCATTGCTGTGTTATTCACAATCGTCAAGATATTGAAGTAGCTCAAGCATCTATTAATAGGTGAGTGGATAAAACAACTCTGGGTCATTTACACATTGGAATACTACCCAGTTGTAAAAAGGAAGAAAATTTTACCCTTTCCGATAGTATGGATGGACCTGGAGAACATTATGCTGAGTGAAATAAGCCATTCAGAGAAAGACAAATACCATATGATTTCACTCATATGTGGAATCTAATGAACCAACTGAACTAACAAGGAAAATGGGGACAGACTCATAGATGGAGAGCAGGATGACAGCTAATGTGGGAGAAGTTGGGGGGGTGGAAGGATTGAGCAGAAAGGAAAAAGGACTCACGGACATGGATAAAAATGGGATTGTTGGGGGGAGGGGGATACAAGGGGACTAAATGGTAATGGAAAAAATACAATAAAAATAAAAAAGAAGAAAATGTGTTTTCTGCTTGGAGAATACCTCCCCAAATCTCCAGTGATGGAGGCACCCGCTTCATTAAACACATCATATAAACCTTGATGGGGAGCCTTGCAAACTTGGAATGGTCACTTTCCCTATAGCCCTCAATCATCAGACAGGGATGAGAGAATTAATGGAAAAATTGGATTTAAGCAGAACAAGTCTTAGTGGAATGAACTAATGAGCATTACTACAACTTTTATGGCTTTCTATTTGAAATTTTACTGGTTCTTTAGTATTTTTAGTTTTTCCAAATATAAGGAAACCTTTCCTCTTAAGCCAGTTATGACTTACATCAATTTGATAAGCAGAATTGAAACATTTATTTTTTTCTCCTACTTGATTTCTCCAAAATTCAGGATCTCCAAGTATTCTTATTTTCATAGCAATACTGTTATTTGCATAAGTTAAGTGAGAATCTATTTTCTTTATTGCAGACACAATTGGAAACTGGTTGTATTACCAAGATTTTGATTGGAATATTTTATTTGAGAAAAATATGCATAGACTCAGATATGACCAAATGGCTTTAAGTAATTAAAATTGACTTACGATTGCCAATGAAACCCTTGGAAATATCAGTCTAGTACCTGCTTACAGGGTTTTCAGCTACCTTACCAGGTGAGTAAAGAAGGATACTGCCTGGCAGGTACAGGGACCTCAGGAAATTTGGGGGACCTTGTCAAGAGAGGAATTCACCCAAATCTGTAGGTATTTCAGGATAAGTCTGAGAAGAAGACCTTATTTTGGTATCTCTGGCCTGGAGAGGCCTTTGAAAAAGTAATCTGGAGGTTCCTTGTGAATAATTACAGCAAACTGGAAGTCACAAAGTGTCACTGGTACTATTGGTCATGGAAACCACTAAAACCAACCCGCATTCAGTGGCTCCCATTTTTCTACAAAGGGGGAGTCAAGAATTTGCCACCATCTCTAACCCACCATAAATGTCTTTTTATCATTCTTCTGTAAATCTTCTTTTTGCTTCTCCTTCTTTCCTACATTATTCAGTCCTCCCTAAATTTGGAAATAGGCATTCTCTGCTCTGAAGCTATGGCTGTTAATTGAAACCTTTCCTAGTAGTCAAGCTAGGAGTATGGAAAATAAGTTATTTATGTTTTGTTTGTTTCTAATATTTAATATACTGTTTTGCAATACCAAAACTTTTAAAAGCAACATTTTTATCCACAGTTTGTAAAAGGAATATTATTTTTTATTTAAAATTTAATACATAGAATTTCAGTTAATCTTCCTTGAAGAAATAATACAAAACAAAGTGTTGTATTAAGCCTGGAAAGACAAACAGGGACTTCCCTTAGTTATAAGCTTTTCTAGTACACTTGGTGTTGCGTGGTCTGTTCCCAGTTAATCCCAAATTATCTTTGTACCATGAAACTCATTGCTTTTAATCAAGTTCTAATTTTTTGGTTCTCATGAAAAAATATTGTTTAAGATTTCTTAAACTTTTTAAAGAGTGCAAGGCTGTTCTTATGTTCCCCCAAACGATGAAAGTGTATTTTCTTTCCTCATGGGTTAATAAAACATTTTAAATCCAAAAGAATAATAATAAAAAATAAAAGAGCTATGTGGTTAGTTGCTAGTCTTGTGGCACTTGCATAAATAATAGGCCAAGTTTATTGAAATAATTTATTTCACAGAAAAATTATTCTTAATTTGGCTATCTGGTAAAATGGAGGTTATTTTAGAGATAAGTATTATGTTTCAGTAATACACCTTTGTGGGTATTAGATTATAGTGTTATTCATTGTTTTTGAGGTTCTATTTCTACCAAACTAACATTTCCAATTTTACTCTCACCCTTCTGACTCACTGAGAACTAAAACATTTTTGTGTGTGAAAACCATGCAAGCTAGAGTTATACAAATTGATATAAACTTGAGGAAAATCACTGTAACAGTTTGTGTATGGGCCATATCCATGCCTACTGCAAAAAGATCACCAGAAACATTCAAATCGCAGACCTGGAAAACCTCTCATACAGTCAGCGCCTGACCTCATTTCATCTGAAGATGTTTCGGGCCAGACATCTAGAAATCTTTTCAAATGGCTGTCTTCAGAACTCAGAAACCAGTTTTCTCCAGTCATTAGCCATTGTTTTTATTTTGTTTCTGTAGAAATGCCTCATATTAAATACCTGATCGCTTGTGCAACATAGGCCTAATTCGAGAGTTCTACTCACATCACCACTTCCTGAAATGAGACACAACTGTTTAACTGAATTGACGAATTTTCAAGGCTGAAACTGGTTTAATGTAACATGGAACAATACCTATTGTCTAGAATGTGAAACTTCCTAGGACGTTTCAGAGGCGGGGCACAGAGGTTCAGAGCAGGGCTCCCAAGATGTTCCACTTCGGCGTGCAGATCATTGTGAACTGATGGCAGCTGAGACCCTGAAGGCTCAAGAGAAACTTTTACCTCTCCCTTAAAGAATTTAAATTAGCAGCCTTGCCCATAATAAGAGTTATGATCAGACATAGCCTTTTTTCACTTTCCTATGGGGCAGGGCACACTTCTAACTACTGAACATCTGCTCTTATCATCCTGCCAATGACCTTCCTCCCCTCTGAAGTCCCAGACACCTAAGATCACCCCTCCACCCAGAATGCCACACATAACTCATTTTTACTTTCTGTCTTTCAACCTGTCATGTATGTGGAGTCTCTGATTCTGTCATGTATGTGAGGCCTCCATACAAGTGTATGTAATTAAATTTGATGGCTTTCTCTTGTAAATCTGTCTTATGTTGATCTGATTATTAGATTACCTGGAAGAAACTACAGAGTACAGGAAAATTTATTTCTTCCCCACAAGTATAATAGTTAGCAGTAATTAGGATGGTCTGATTTGCGCAAATTTCTCATGGTGTTAATTAATCATGATGCTCCTGAAAATAAATTATATATGCAAAATGTTAAGGTTTTACCTGATTTATATGACAAAAATACTATTTTAAAATTTTAATTAAAAATTAATCTTGGAACAGAGGATTGATATTAACTATCATAAAGTAGAAGGTAAAAACAAACAAACAAACAACACAACAGTAATAAGTTGACACTGATCCTTTTTTGCTATGGGAAAATTTATACATATTGGCAGTCGAAAAACTTAGGCTTAATGACACTAAGAAAAAGTCACAAAAGAGAACTCTGCATGACCAGTAGCTATATGCTTATCTCACTTGTGTCTGGGAAAGTGCATGGTAAAACAAAGCTGAGGTAACTCGGTGCGTATCAGAAAGTTCTGACAGTGCTAAGGCTCCTGCGCTGTTTCTGTGATGTGCGTTTACACCGTCACATTAAAGAAGTATTAATGCCGTCTGATAAAGCTGAAGATCTATTTTCTCTAAGTCCTAAAATGTCTACTTCTAGATATACAGTGAATTTTATATTTCAATGTTATACATATATAACAAGACATATACCAGGATGTTTATTATAATTTTGAATATATAGCAAAAAATATAGTGGTGATCAAAAATTTTCATCAAAAAGAAAGCTAAATTATGATATAGTCATATGATGGAATAATATACAATAGTTAAAATGAATGAAATAGAGCTTGCTCTACGCATATAGACAAATATCAAACATATAATGTTGAACATAAGAAACAGCTTGCCTAAGGATACATAATATATCCCTTTAAGATGAAGCTTAAAAACATTAAAAAATAATCTGGCTAGTGTTTATTAATGCTACACTTCTAGAAAAATATGTGTAGACTCAATCTCTTAGACAATGAAACTTCTAAACTATCAGATCAAGAGTCTCAGAAATGTGCACAAAATTTTATGTGAATTTGTCAGAGGCTTAATGACTATGAGCAAAACAGCAACACATAATTGGCCACTAACCGTACATACATACGATATTTTGTGCCTGGATCATGGAATTGAGTCTCTGCTATGCCATTTCTTAATACTATAAAATTAGACACTTTTGGATATAGAAGTAGCTAATAAAATAAGAACAGCCCATGTTGTGTTATGACAATGTGTCAAGTATATGTCTAATTAACTAACACCAGGAGAGAGATAAAATTAGACAAAACAAATCCAAGTATCTCCACAAAAGTGAGCTTTCCCCCAAAGTCTCCCTTGTCACCCATGCTAGGTTAGAGCCCCAAACTGTGTCCTTATAGCAACTGGTAGCTTCCATATCATATTACTTATCACAATTTATTATACTTTCATTAAGTGCTTATTATTAGCATTAGACTGACTAAGCTCCATTGAGGACAGGAAGTTCATCTTATTTACCATTGAACTCTCAGTTCCCAGGAGAATGTGTGACATGCAGTAGCTGCCTAGAAATGCCATTGAGTGAATAAATGGTTACTCAAGAATTGATGGGTATCAATGAAATATTCTACTTAATATAAAAGTGTAACTCATGAGAAGATTATGTTCCCAATGAGCAAAGGAAGGATTCTCATTTTGCAAAAACAGTAGGTGACAATGTGCAGGATTTACTATTTGTCAGGTACTGTTATAATTCTAATTTAACACTCACTCATCCAAAGATCTCATTATTTTTACCCGCAGAGAGGTAAGTACCTTAGCTTTTGAAGCTCATTTGGTCCACAAACAAGTTTTGATGGTCCAGTCAATACCATTTAAAAAATTTGTATGTGCCCTTTGCTGGTGTTGCTCAGTGGATTGAGCACTGGCCTGTGAACCGAAGAGTCACCAGTTCAATTCCCAGTCAGGGCACATGCCTGGGTGGTGGGACAGATCCCTGGTTGGGGGTGCACAAGAGGTAACCACACATTGATGTTTTTCTCCTTCTCTTTCTCTCTCCCTTCCCATCTCTAAAAACAAACAAATAAACAAACAAATAAATAAAAAATTTTAAAAATAAAAAGTTTGGATGTACTAAAAGAGACAAAATGACATAAGTTCAAGCTTCACCATTACTACCTATTGAATTACACACATTTTTAGTTCATCTTTCTTTCCTTCCTCCCTCCTGCCTTCCTTCCTTTTTTTCTTTTCTTGCCTTCTTCCCTTCCTTCTCTCTCTTTCTTCCTTCTTTCCTTTCTCTCTCTCTCTCTCTCTCTCTCTCTCTCTCTCTCTCTCTCTCTCTCTCTCTCTCTCTCTCTCTCTCTCTCTCTCAATCTCAATCTCTCTCTCTTTCTGTCTTTCTCACCTGCCTGGTCCCTGAAATGTATTTAAATACTCACCCATGCTGTAACAATAGACATTATTATTTCTTACTACTCACATGGTAATAATTTTCCATCTTTCTGCAAGTAGATGAGTGAATACATGTAGTGTTCCCCGGTGGATTAGAAGCAGAGGAACTGTCTGAATTTCTGCATGTCCACAAGGGAGCCAATTAACTAGTTTTGTGTTTAGTATAAGTTACTAAATATTGAGGGTGGGGTTTCCAGAAGTCAGCCTGAATTGGGTGTGATAAAATTTCATAAACGCGTAAGCATGTAAAAAAGATTAGTAGGGTAAAATAGCAGAAGGTTTTGCTTGCAAACTGGCCAACTTTACAGAATTAAGACATTCCTAAAGAAAGCAAGTCTAAGAAGAAAAGTTTGTCATAAACACAATGGATAATTTTGAGTTTAGTAACTTTTTCCAGCAAGCTCCTGGTGTCTGAGCGAGTGCAGAAAAGGAAATTATGAAGATGTTATATCAGAGTCAAAGGCAAGTCCTTAGGAGACTTTATTAATACCTGATATAACTCATGCTGTGGAAGTCAAGGACTGATCCATTCAAATCCTTATTCAAAATGTAAATTTAAGAGCTCTATATAATGATGTAATTTCCAAAGTTTCTCCCCAATTCGTCCACCTTCCAGCAAAGCCTAATAAATTTATCCACTCATTCCATACCCAACTTTACATTAGGCTGATGGAGAGGCAGGGGGAGAACAACTTGTCTGGAAAACTAACTGCTTGTCCCTGGAATTTCTTCTCTGGTTTTCTCTGTGAGCTTATGTCACCTTTCATTTTTGGCACACAACAAGGATTCTAGGTGTTATTAGACCTCTTGGACTTAGATTTCTGCAAATGTTCAGCATCATCAGGAGAATTAGGCAAGATCCAGGTTTAGGCAGACCACAGACCCTCCTGGGAAAAGGCAAAAAGGCAGGAGGTTATCGTGAGGTGACTGTTAACCAGATAAAATGCAGTCTCAGCAGCCACACTTCACCCCACACTGGAGCAGCCAAGACTGGACTAGAATACTCCCCCAATGTCTTCCAAGGTGTCCTAACACCTATATCTGCCTGAAAAGTCCTAGTCACATTTCAAGCCACAGTTCAAATGCCCCTTTCTCAAAAACGCCTTTCACGGATTCAGTTAACCATTCTTTGTCTTCCTTTCTCTGCTTCCTGAAGACTTTGATTTTATCCCTATCATAGCATTCATTGCCATTTTTGCTGCACTCACTTTTTATCTGTTTCTCAATAAGACTGCAGCTTCTGGGGGAAAAGATCAGTTTTATATCCAGTTTCTTATCAAATGAACTTGACTTCATAGAGCCATGAGGCTCTCTCATTTAGACAAGTACAGCATTTCTTACTCTTTCAGTATGTTCTATTTAAAAGTTCCTCATTATGTCCTGGGCTTAAGCCAAACTTAATGTTAGATCTCACAGCCAGCTAATGAAGAAGAAGAAAAAGATCTACGTGCTCGGTTTTCCTCATTGCCTATGTCTTGAAGCAGGCCTCATGGTTATCAGCACTTCCATTTAATAATGGAGGTGGTTAGTAAAGTCCACTGAAATGAACTGCTCATATGGGAGAGGGTTTCAACCCAGGAAGCATAATCCCCTAATTAGGAAACAAGGGAAATTGTTTCACACAAACTATCATCACGCTTGGGAGGTATATTGCATAGGAAGGAAGTTATTAAAGAGCATAGGTGAGTTCAACTAACACCTAAATTTAGTTTTGGAACCAATCAAGAAAAGCAAATAAATACAAATGAGAATTCTTTTAAATTGTAGACCCCAATATTCTAATTACTCAGAAAAAGACATTGGCTGAGAACTCTGGAATCTTTTCATCTCTACATAGATATTCAATTTCCTCTTATTTGTAAATCTGTAATGATAGAGCAGATTTATGTAATGGGTGTGTTTTCCACAAGAACATCTTATGAGATGAACTCATTTCTTGTTTCTAAAATAAAACTTTCTTAGAACAAAAGAAAGAAAATTGTGAATTCTAATGGCTATAAAATTATAAAATGCTATTTAAGCATATAATGATATGCAATTAACAAAAAGAAAGATTTCTGAAAATAACAAGCTACCCTAACAGGGAACTTGAATGCTTAATGCTTTAAACTCAATTATGGTCAGAATTTAACTCATGATTGTACCAGAGAGGTGGTAACCCGGATAACAAGAATGATAACAAGCTTGTTATTGTTATTGAGATGTTATTTTTAATTATGATATCTCTGTGTACTTATCGCTTCAAGTTAAGTCTCTCCACCATCCATTTATAGATAATTACCAAACAACTACATGGATTTGAGATGGTTAGAATCCTGAAAGATAAGGCAGAGCAGGTCACTAGAGTGAAACTTCCCTCCACTGCCCACTCACCACCGATACCTCAGTTCCAGAAATGCGCCCGACACCTGCTAGTTTAACTTGGGTTATCACCACTACCAAAATGTTAGTGAAAGTTAAGCCCAAGTACCCATCTCTTCAAAAGTCACTAGAGTGTCAACTCTCCCCCTAAAAAAATCATATGACTATTTTACAGGTTTTAAGACCAAATGTACTTTGCTTCCTCAATCATCTGATAGCACAAGAAACATCTGTTAACTCTTCCAGAGAAGAATTAATTGTTTTTTTCCTTTTCATTCTTTCTGAAGCTCATGGGAGCCAGGTCACACTAAGCAGCAGGAACAGAATAGAACCTTTCCGACAATGTTTATTTGAACCAATCAGCTGGAGGTCAATTACACAGCAGTAAAACTGACCAAGACCCAGGAGCATAGGTTGAAATTCAACTCATAAGTTCACCATGCAACATTACTGCAATTTTCCTGTAATCATTTCGCTGCTAAATTACAGGTTCAAACACATGTTGCTGTGCAAAGCTGTCTTTCTTCGAAAACCCAGAGAATCACATTAGAGTTTCATCCTGTATGCTACTTCCTCTCATCTCCTCCATTTTTTAAAAATTATATTGTGATAAAAACACAACATGGGATCTACTCTCAACAGATTTTTAACTGTACAATACAGTATTTGGTATCTATTCCCAATGTCATACAGAGGATCTCTGGAATTTATTCATCCTGCATAACTGAAATCTTACTTGTTAGCAAATCCCTTTTCCCTCTGCCTTCCATCCCCTAGCAACCATAATTCTATTTGCTTCCTTGAGTTTGATTCTTTTATTTATTTTTTAATATTCTAAAAAAGGTTTTATTTACTTATTTTTAGAGAGAGGGGAAGGGAGGGAGAAAGAGAGGGAGAGAAACATCAGTGTGTGGTTGCCTCTCACGTGGCCCCCACTGGGGATCTGGCCCACAACCCAGGGATGTGCCCTGACTTGTGACCCTTTGGTTTGCAGGCTGGCACTCAATTCACTGAGCTACACCAGCCAGAGATGATTCTTTTAAATATTATATATATGTGAAATCATGCAGTATTTGTCCTTTTGTGAAGGGCATATGCACTTCATATGATGTCCTCAAGGTTCTTCAATCCATTGCTATTGAGTTCTAGCAATTTTTTAAATACTCATATTTTTCCATGTGTAATGCACATCCACATTTTTGGCCCAAACTTGCAGCAAAAAATCTTTTGTTTTAATTCAATTTCTATTTAGATACTTGTTTTTTTGTATTATAAAGGAATTTTAGCATTTATTTTTAAACATATTATGGTACAAGAAATTTTATGTAACAAATAACTTTAGAACATAAGAAAAGATACACAGTACAAGACATTTTATCTATCAGTAACAAATTTATGCTATTTACATATCATAGAAGGTAGATATTGAATTAGTACTCCCCATTTCTAATGCGTATCCTTATTGTTCCCTGAAAAATATGGGCAAAAAGTATGCATTAACATGGCAAAATATGGTAGTTTGGAAACTAACTCTTTGACAGGTATGTGGTTTACAAATATTTCCTCCCACTTGTATCTTGTATTTTACCTGTTGATTGTTTCATATTTTGTGCAGAGCCTTTCTTGTTTGATGTAGTCACATTTATCTAGTTTTTCATCTCTTCCATTCCAAAAATAAAGTGAAGATGTACTAGAGTTCCTGACTATTCAGTCCGGTAGTGTATATGCTAACTGTCTTATCACCTCTTCAGGTCATTCACTGTGTAAGTATGGAGGACCTGTGCATCCAGGCACTGTTGAGGACACTGGGGAAAGTAGAGGTGTAAACAACAGACCCTGCCCACATGGAGCTTACTTTCTCTGAGGACAGAGGTAATAAAAAAGTAAAAACAAAATAAATATATGTAGTAAAATATTAGACAGTGTTATTGAAAAAATAAAACAAGTGAAAAAGGATAGAGAGAAACTAAATTATTTCATTGTTTGTATTCTAACTAATTCAATCCATATAACATTTTTTGCAAGATAAGTAACAAAGCAAATTAAATACAATCATGAGTGTCCAAAGGGCCTAATCAATCCTATCAAACACCTCAATATGGTGTATTTACATTTAATCTACCTTCTTTTGTGAATTTAGCTCTGTTTCTGAACAAGAACATTAAGAGGCATTTAACATGAACTGTCATATTTCCAAGGTGATTTTAATAGTACTGGAGTCTAAAAACAAGAAATTACTGTCTATAGGCTTACTTATATACATATGCAAATATTTAGACATTTCAGAAATTTTCAAACTATTTTCAATATGCCCACTGAGATTATATTTAATAACTTCTTTTATTATGTTTTATTTTTACCTAACAATTACCTAACAGCCAACTATGAATTAAAATATTCTAAAAATATGACCTGTAGAATTGAGATAAATAGCAGTTAATAACATGGCTGAATGCATCAAGAAATATCACTATTTTTATTATCTTGTTTCCTGTATTAGGTGAAGCCTAGCAACCAGAATGACAACTATTCAGATGTTGAATAGCACTCTGACCACCTGGGTCCTTAGTTCCTGTTTTAGTGTAACAGCATTTGGATTATTCACCATCACATACTGAAAACACCCTACAGCCATGACTCACTGGGTGGGTGATTTTGGTCTTCCTTTGGAAGATCACTAAGCCTATCTTAAAGTATGTTTAATAAGTTTTATTTATTTAGCTTTGATGAAGGCTGATGTATTTCACTGTCCTTAGTGCATAAGATCATTGTGAGAGTCATTTTTCAAGAGGTAGTGGTTGCCACAGTAATGGGGAATCTTTGACATCCATCCTTGAAAAGAGTCCTTTGGACAAGCCACAAACAAAGGGGACCACTAGTCTTGTTCTCTTGTCTTCTTCTTCTAATTCCAATATTCCCTTGAGAGATCCTTAACATGAGAAAAAAACATGAATTAACTCATAGGGATCTTGGAAAATGTTCAACTTGCACATTTTGCAAAGAAAAGCACCAACTTTCATAGAGCAATATATTCTAGAAGGAATTATTTCATAGAACCCTAATCTGAAGAAACTCTTCTAATAAGTTTCCAAAATATACCAACAGTTTATACATTTAAAAGGTCTTTCAATGTCACATAAATGCTAGAAGAGAAAAACCTTACTTGAGCAGAATATTGTTTAGGATTTTTTTCTCTGTGCCAAAAAACTACTTTAAGATTTTCTTCGGGGACAAACTAAATTGTGGTGATTTATGTCTTTACAATATTTTTATCAAGGTTAACATTAATACCACTTTTTAAACTCTAGACAAATATTTCTCAAAGTAGTATACTGATTCTATGCTATGTAATTTTTCTTTGTGTAGTTAGATTAATCAAATATCTCTGAAAATAGCTATTATGTATAAAAAAGATAACTTGTGTATATTATCTCATTTAATCATTACACAAAGTTATAGAGAGATTATAAACTCCAGGTATAGTTGAGGAAATCAAGGTTTAGACAATTAGGTGTTTTGTCTAAAATCATATAACTAGTTAAAGCTGGAATGGAGACTTGAAGCAAATCTTTGATTCCCATGTCTTGCCATAATATTTTTATAACAATATTACTATTTTTATTATATATTAGAAAATAATATATGAAATGTTGTATTATATATATTATACACTTTCAAAACAAAGTTGACATTGGCCTTCAAAAATAAAATATTCAGTTAATTACTTTCAATATTCAGAGGATCTAGCATTAAAAAAGAATGATGATAAGATAATAAATTCTTGGATGAGGGAATAATAACTAGAGGTAGGTATATTAGTGTTTCATTGCATTTAAGCCAAGAATAATCAGTGAGATGCGGGGAGTTTGATTGTGAAGTACCAAGCAAAAATTTATCCTAAGAGTTAAGGAGGTCTAATATTTGGTTGAAACCATTTCCTCCTGTCATTTTAACTACACTTATCTTTCGTATGGGATCTTTTCTAAGTGCAGTTGGTGTTCCTTTTCTGTAATACCACATTAAAATCCTGGAAAGGCTACATATTTTTCTGCCTCTTTATAATTTGAAGCTGGATGTGCTAAGACTGGGTTACAGGGTATTATTCTATGAATTTGTTGGGAACCAAAGGAACAACAAGCTTTAGATAAGTATGGGGAAGTTTTTTGTCTTTCTCCCTCTGTTAAATATTCCTTATATTGCATATCACTATAAAAAATCAAACAAAACAAAACATGGTATTAAAATATAAATGCAATACAGATGATTATTTAGAGTGTGATATTCTGCCTCACATCTTAAATGAATTTCAGAAAGAGGAAAGTATAGATGCATTTCTTCTTGTTATATTTGGGTGAGATAGATACTTTTTAAAGTATGTTTTATTGATTATGCTATTAAAGTTGAAGTATGTTTTTCCTCCCCTTTTTTTCTCTATACCTTTAACCTCCCCATCAGCATTCACCCCCTTAGTTCATGTCCATCAGTCATACATATAAGTTCTTTGGCTTCTCCATTTCCTACACTATTCTTAACCTCCCCAGTCTATTTTATACCTACCACTTATGCTTCTTATTCCCTGTTTTTTTTCCCCTATTCTCCCCACTCTACCTCCCTGCTGATATCCCTCCATGTGATCTCCATTTCTGTGATTCTGTTAGTGTTCTAGTTGTTTGCTTACTTTTTTCATTTCTGTTTTCAGGTTCAGTTGTTAATATTTGTGAATCTGTTGTCATTTTACTGTTCATATTTTTGATCAATCATCTTCTTTTTCTTAGATAAGCCCCTTTAATATTTCATAATAAGAGCTTAGTGACGATGAACTCCTTTAACTTGACCTTATCTGGAAAGCACTTTATCTGCCCTTCCATTCCAAATGATAGCTTTGCTGGATATAGTTATCTTGGATGTAGGACCTTGCCTTTCATGACTTGGAGTACTTCTTTCCAGCTCCTTCTTGTCTGTAAGTTTTGTTTTGAGAAATCAGCTTATAGTCTTATAGGCACTCCTTTGTAGGTAACTGTCTCCTTTTCTTTTGATGCTTTTAAGATTTTCTCTTTAACTTTCATCTTGGGTAATGTAATTATGATGTGTCTTGGTGTGTGCTTTTTTCAGTCCAACTTCTTTGGGACTCTCCAAGCTTCCTGGACTTCCTGAAAGTCTATTTCTTTTGCCAGATTGGGGAAGTTCTCCTTCATTATGTTTTCAAATAAGTTTTCAATTTCTTGGTCTTCCTCTTCTCCTTCTCACATCCCTATGATTTGGATGTTGGAATGTTTAAAGTTGTCCTGGAAGTTCCTAAGCCTCTCCTTATTTTTTTTGAATTCTTGTTTCTTCATTCTGTTCCAGGTGAATGCTAATTTCTTCCTTCTGCTCTAAATTATGATTTCAGTCCCAGGGTCCTTCCTTTCACTGCTGGTTCCGTGCATTTTCCTTTATTTCACTTTGCATAGCCTTCACTTCTTCCTCTTCTTTACGACCATACTCAGCCATTTCTGTGAGCATCCTGATGACCAGTGTTTTGAACTCTCATCTGATAGGTTGGCCATCTCTTAATTGCTTAGTTTTATTTTTGGAGCTTTGATCTATTTTTTCATTTGGACCATCTATTTTTATCTCACTGTACCTGTTATGTCACAAGGGGTGAAGGCTTCGGTATTTGTCAGGGAAGGGTAACCCACATTACTGCCTTGTGGTGCTAAATGTGGGGGAGAGGTCAGAGAAGAAAAGATGGCCCTTGCTCGGCTTTCAGCAGCTTTCAGTCACTTCCACCTCTCCCCACAAGCAAATTGGGCCCTTCAAATTCTTATTCCCAGTTGGGTGGTTTTGTGTAAGTTTTAGGACCCTGTGGGTCTCTCCAATGACTCTCCTGAGAAGCTGGGAGTTTCTCCCAGCACCACAACCCCCACAGATTTTTATACCAGAGATTTTGAGGCTCTCCCGCTCCCCAGTTGTTCTTCCCACTTTATTGGCACGTGAGTGTGGGACCACCCAGTCCATCAGCAACCACCTTGCCTTGTGTCCTCTCTACCCGGCTGCCTGTCTCTGCCCTTCCTACCAGTCTGGATGAATGTTTCTTCTTTAATCCTTAGTTGTCGGACTTCCATACAGTTCAATTTTCTGACAGTTTTGTTTTTAAATTTATTGTTGTCCTTCTTTTGGTTGCGTGAGGAGGCAAAGTGTGTCTACCTATGCCTCCATCTTGGCTGGAAGTCTGAGATAGATACTTTTAGGCATGGCACCAAAGGAAGAAAGCATTAAAAATGATTGATAAATTTGATTGCTTAAAAATCTTCTTAAAAGAAAAAAAGAAATGCAAGCCACAAACAGGTTGTGGTGTTTTGTCACTGGTTCTGAAATAGCATGGTAATGTATATTTGTGACTATTTTCTTGCATTGAACAGACTATTTGGTATGGATACTTGGCATACTTTAACACTAAAGGAGATCATAACTTTCAGATCTGGACATTTTTTCTTGAATTGTCTTTAGGTTTGTCTCTTCCATTTCTTCTGTTTTCCCTTTTTGAAATGCTAATTTTAATGTTGGATTTTCTGTGCTAGTCCTCTAATTTTCTTTTCTTTCTTATTTTCTACCTAGTTACCTTTTTGCTCTGCTGTCTTGGGAAGTCCCTCAATTTTATCTTCCATATCTTCTAATGAATTTTTGAATTCTGCTATTATATTTATAATTTCCATGAATTTTTTCTAAGTATTGTTTATTGTTTTTTAGCATCTCGTTGTTATTTAATGGATGCAATATAGCCAATTTTACCTTCATCATGTGTTTCTTTCAACTTACTTTTAGTTTGGCCTCTGTTTCCTTAACTGTTTGACATTCTTTTATTATGTATTCATATTTATTTCGGGACCCAAAAAAGCTATATGCCTGAAAGCAACTCATCAACTATTGGCTGTAAGATCTACTGGGTCATTTCCATAGTAAAAATCAGACATCTTTATCCTTCGACCTTTTCTGTTGTGCTGTCCAGAATTCCAGAGGATACCCCATAAATCTGCTTCTTAGAGAGAATAAGCCTGTCACCTAGCATTCTGTGACAGGGATATGGAAAGAAGACTGGGAAATCCCAATTCTTACAAACTTTTACTTACACTCCCTTTTTACTACGATGCCCTCTTCTAGCTGAGATTGTTTCCCAGTGAAAAGAAAAAACCTCCAATTTTCTCTAGAAAGAGACAGTTTCCTAGTCACCCAGAGTACAGGCAGAAACCAGAGGGTTCGAATCATTCATAATCTGATTTTCCAACAATTAACCATATCTACCCTTACCTCAACTGTAACTGGTATTACCAATTTCTGAGACTTTGGGGTTCAGCATTTTAACTTGGCGTGCTTCAGGCTTTCTCCATAGCAATTTTAACATGTGATTTTCTTAAGTCTAAGTCAGTTACTACTCATCTGCCTGCTTTCCAGATTCCAACAATGTCTTTTTGATAACCCTAACTTATGCACTTAAAATCAGTTTAGGATTTCAGGAAGAATCAGAACCAAATGAAAACCTAATGAATGATTCAACATACCATCTCCAACAAGGCAGACCTAATGATAAATTGCACACTCAAAAGGGTGAAGTCTGTATGTATATACTTAGGCATATGATTCAGGTTAAAATGAATCAGTCAACAGAGATAAATTGTCCAGGTAAAAAGAACAAAGGAACTTAGGTTCAGGAACATGGATAGATAGCCCTTTAGTATATGACAATGAAAATATTATTTTCTTGATAAATAGATGCCTAGTTACCTATAGAAATTCAATCAGTAGAAACAAAGGAAGTAATAATTCTATTATATAACCATTCTCAGAAGCTATGCTTATAAAATTGATCAAGCAGATTTATTATGAAAGATTAGAAGAATGTCAAATTTTTTACATTGCTAAAATTTTCAAATAACACGGTAGATGATTTTTAGCAAATGCTCCAGGTCAGTGCTTCTCAAATTACAATGTACATATGAATTACATGAGTATCTTGGTAAAAGGACAATTTTGATTCGGTACCTGTGGAGAAAAACCTGGTAATATTTTTTAACAAGTCCTCAGATAATTTTGAGGCTCTTAGTCTATAGACAACCCTTTAAGTAGATACCCAGGCAATGAGATTTTTAAGAGCTTTTAAGATTATTCTAACATGCAAAACAGTTGGAAAGTCATTAAATTCATTTCCTTCAAATCATCAGTGTTGGCAAAGCAAGGAAGGCATAACTCCATCAAGCTAACTTTGTTATAGATACATTGAACAATTTAAACAAGCAAAATTCCTCCACAATTGTTTTCCCTTTTTGATTTCCTTTCTTCAAAAATCATGTATTCACTCAGACAAAAAACATTTTTTGAGTGTCTGCTCGGTGTTAGGTACTGCCCTAGGAGAAACAAAGGGAAATAAGACCTACCAATTACAAAGGTAGGCAAGCAAATAAATTGCTATAGAAGTCCTATATGAAAGGTTTGGACAAAGTATTATGGAACTGCAGAGGCACCAGTGATGATTCATCAGCAAGGCAGGAATAATGCTAACGTACAAAGTTATAAGGAAATCACGTAGAAATTCACACTGGCTCCTCGTTTCAATCTTGTTTGTTGTTCATTCTTTCCACCCAACGTGCAATTCCCCTGACATGCTATTGTTCCCTACGGGGCTGAGTTGAATGAGGAATCCTTCTGCCCCATGCCATACGTCCCATCCTCTAAATAAGAACAACTTTGTGGTATTAAAAAACAAAATTCAATTAAGTAAATTTTAAAGATCTTATTGGCTTTATTTAGCAAATCAGGAATCAGGAGTCATACCATCTAGCAGAGAGAAACAAGCCCCAAAGAGCTATATACAAAGTAAGACTTTTATAAACAGAAGAGGCGGGGAACAAGGAGTTATACTAGCACAAATTGGATTGGTTATAGCAAGGTTGTGTTCTTTTAGGGGATGGAAGGGGTCTATCAAGCAGATGACCTCACTATTGCTAATAAGGTGATTTCTGATTGACTTATTTAAGATTCTATTTCTGAGAGAACTGAAACTGTAAATAAATTATGTCTCACTTTGCTGATAAGTGACTCCATTTTGGGCCTGTTGTCTTATTTTTAACAGTGGTGTCTAAAACAGGCACAGACATTAGCTAAAAAAAAATTGTTATCATATAATACACTTGAATTATGCTTTGAGCCAGGCAGAAGTGAAATTCGTCATATTACCTACATATCTTTAAACAAGTCTGTAAAGCTATTTAAAGACAAATTTCAAGAAAAAATATAC
>PVKM010003275.1:0-58760 GCA_004027735.1 Carollia perspicillata
TCATTTGCCTGAAAGGTGTGAAACCCCTGCATCAGGTGACTTCCGAGACCCCTCGCTCCGTGTTCTATTTTTCATTAAACAGTCCTGAGCCGTGCCAGAGAAGACTGGCAGCGCTCACTTTGCTTATTTAAGAGCCTGAAAAAACTCCAAGAATTCACGGTCAGAAAAACACCCTTTGGCTCCTCATTTATCTAGAGAGCAAAACAAACTCGCTCGACAGATTGTGTGGGTCCAGCGAAATGGCAGTGTGGTGAAACCCTCCCTCTCTACTGCTCAGGGGCATTTGTTATTTCGAGCCAATTGAAATAATTGGCTTGAAATAACAGTCGTGGTCCCTGGAACACACCTAGGCAGGTGAGGCCAGAGCTGGCTCCAGGGCAGAGGGCAGCGCCTAGAAGGCATCTGAGCGCCATAGGCTGAGTGGGTGTAAATGTCATACTTACATTTCTTACCGCTTATGAGGAAACTTAAGATCAGTGACAATGGTGACATGGAAAATCCCACCATAATAGAGTAGGTGGGGACCAGAACTTCAGCCTCATGAGAGAAGGGGTGAGTTATTGCAGCTTAAATGAAGCGATGAGGAGGCTACAGGGGAGCTTGTACAGCTGGTGGAGGGGAAGGTCCAGCCAGGCGAAGTCCACCTCAGCCCAGCTGCCGTCTAGGACAATGAGTATGTCACCTTCCTCCCCTAGCTTTCTCCAGTGTGAACGAGGGATTAGACCTGGGATGAGCCTTCGTGGCCAATGACAATGTATGTAAAATTACACCATCTAGGAACTTCAGACCTGAGGAAGGAAGAATCCGAATTGCAAATTGGAAGACCAATGTGCCATAGCAGGTAGTTTGGCCACCTCAGCTTCTCAGGGTATGGTTTTATCATTCCTTACTTAACAAATACTGAAAGTTTACCACGTGCCCTGCACTGTTCTGGAAGCATGGGTTACATCAGTGAGCAGAACAGATTACCCTGCCTTGGAGAGGCTTAAAGTCTACTGTCATTCTTAGTCACTTGCAGCGCACGCCATCTCTCCTGAGGGGCCGTGCTCCTGCCGTGTCTGTGGGGAAGACCGCAGCACAAAGGGTGCGGCGTGGGCATCGGCTGGCTCAGTTCTCTCCTGAGTCGGGCTCCTGGCCCACGTTGGCGCCTGGCGCGGAGTAAGTGTTCAGTGAGGCAGCAGCCCCCCGCTGTCACTCCCTGCCTGCATTCAGCCTCTGTGTTTTTGCCCATGGCCCTCTGTTTGGTTGCCATGGGCGCTGTGTTTGGAGTGAGTGCAGTAGGATGTGGTGCTGCCAGATGTTTGTTTCCCCTGCCTGGTGATCCTGTGAGCAGGTGCTGCTGTCTCAGGGAGGGAGTGGCCAGGAGCCCTCTAGTGAGAGGCCACTGTGCTGGGCCCGCTGGGCAGGCAGCCAGGGGGCTGCCTCCACCTTTATGGCTGCCCCAACACACTTGGCTTTGCACACTTGGCAGGATGCCTGTCCTGGGTTCAAAGGCTCACACTCCTCCTGTGTCAGGCTCTCTGCAGCCTGCCTGCTATGACCGAGGCACAGTGCTGCCTTGGACTGGTTGTGTGACCTGAAGTTCATCACTTAACCTCTCTGATCCCAGTATCCTCATCAGCAGAATGGAGGCAGTAATGCTCACTGTTGAGGGTGTTCTGAGTGTCAGGAGGACAAGAAGGTGACGGACTCTGTCACGGTAAGCAGGGCGATCGTTCCCTCACTGAGCCGCACAGCATGGCCCTATCCGGCCCAGATCTTTGCTGGCCCAGCACGTCTGAGCTTGCTGACTCTCACTTCCTTCTAGTGTTCTCTGCAGAATGACTTTTCAGGACCCTTGCCCCACTCTGTGGTTACAAAGCCAGCGGTCCTGGTGGCATAAGTAGCACCCCCATCTGTTGGACTAAAGGCTCCTCTAAGCAGGGCCAGCTCCATTCCTTTGGCAGCCTCCCCACCCTTGGCCACAGAGCCCTGCGGACAAGAAGTGCTCGGCACCGGTTTCTCCCCACGTGGGTGCATACATACACAAGTGACGAGTGAGCCTCTTTCCTGAAGACCTATTTCTGTTGTGTCACAGAAAAACAGTGATCCTGAAACTGTGGCTCAGAGATCTAAATTTAGACTTTCCTCCTGGCAGGAGCCATGGAATAGGCTTGAAGTGTGCCCCGATGGCCTGACTTCCTTCTGTGGGCTCTCAGAGGCAGGGCTGGGTAGCCAGGCCCAGGCAAGCTTTCAGTCCAGCTTTGGAGAAGGTGCTTATCGAGTGTGGGGTTCTTGTGCCACCACCCAGGCGTCCTGGCCAGTCTTGAGCCCCGATGATCCCTCAGCTGGCCCAGAGTCCCCCCACATGTGCTCCCAGCGCACCTGTCCTGCCCTTGTAGCGGCTCCTAGATGTTTTTCTCAAGGACTGGCAATGACTTTCATGGTGGCTTGAATGTGACTCTTCTGTCTGGGAATTGAAAACTACACGGGGTTCCACTGACAACACCTAGTAGGTGAGTTCCAAACCCCAACTTTAACCTGATTACAGATAGTCCCCACCTCCCCAAGGTTCTACTTATGATTTTTTACTTTATAATGGTGTGAAGGTGATATGCATAATAAATTACATGAGATATTCAACATTTTCTTATCTAAGGAGCTTTGTTAGGTGATTTCGCCCAACAGTAGCTAATGTGATTGTTCTGAGCATGCTTAATGCGGGCAAGGCTAAGCTATGATGTTCGGTAGGTTAGGTGTATTAAATGCACTTCAACTTACAATAATTTCAACTGAGGATGGATTTATCGGGAAGTACTCCCTTCATCAGTGGAAAAGTATTTGTATGTGAGTGATAAAAGGAAGACATTACTACTGCCTATGTAGGAAATAGCCTGCCTGAAGGATCAGGTTGGTTAGTTTAACCCTCCAGTCCCCGTTTGTAGTGAGATGCTGGTTATCATCGATCATGTAGTGAGAGGCACCAGATTAATCTGGGCAGGGAGAGCACCATGGTACAGGGAGGGACAGCAGATGCTGGCGAGAGTAATGAGAAAACAGAGCATCCCAAGTGCCAGCAGGAATTCATGGCACTGAGTCGAGAGGCCAGAGAGGAAATCCGTCTGGTCGCACTGGCCTCTCACGGGCTCCCATATGTTGTCATTTAAAACGGGTGGATCTCAGCTTCTCTTCTGTGGCAATGGAGCAGAAGGACATATTTGCATGACGGCACACTCAGCCATGGTGCCAATATTGGTGAGATATAATAAACTTTTATTTCCCAGGCAATTTGGAGCTACGATTTCTCCTCATGGGTAAAGGGGACTGTTAGAGTGAGATCACTTTCCTCTCCACATATGTTGAGGTTTTATATTCATCGGAGGGTCGGTGAGGACCAGAGCTTTCTGCTGCCATCAGGCTGAGGCGCATGTGTCTGAGAAGTCTCCAAGGCAGCAGCACAAACAACTTAGATCGATTTCAGAACAGATTTGGGGCAGGGGTTGGGCAAAGCAAGATCGTTTAAGGAAGCATCCTGAAACTGTAGAAATCCTGGACTCCAGAACCCGCAGGACGTCTCCTTTGCTTCCCCAGCCTCGTGGGAGGAATGGCTTTCTGACCATGGTCAAGGTTCCTTTTCCGTGTATGTGGAAAGGCTCAGGCCACAGTCATGTTCTAACACGTGGCTAAGTGTTTAGAAATGACATAGATTGGGCATCAGGGTTAGCTTTAGGGAAACTCTAAAATTATGCATTTCTCCTGTTTCTGGCCCTTCTTTTCTCCTGTTAATTCCATTCCTCACCTTCCAACCAGGTAGCAGATGGGCAATGAACATACTTCTTTTAGGAAAGTATGAAATATAAGCCACATCCTCTTCAGTATAAATAATGTAGGATTTCTAGAATCTCAGAGTTAGAAAAATTGTAAACTCTATCTACTCTGTGATGGGTTGAATGGTAGCTCCACAAAACATACGTCCACCTGGAGTTTCGAATGTCCTTATATGGAAGAAGTTTTCACAGATGTAATTAAGTTAAGAATCTTAAAATGAGATCATCCTGGATTATCTGGGCAGGCCCTAAATCCAATGACAAGTGTCCTTGTAAGAAGAGGAGAAAACACAGGTAGGGGACGAAGAAAGCAGGAGGAGGCCGCTCGGTGATGGTGACAGATGCAGAGATTGGAGTTAGTCAAGAACAAGCTGAAGTTCAGTGTGGATTGCCTGCAACACCAGGAGCTGGAAGAGAGACGTGGAACGGAGTCTCCTTGAGAGCCTCCAGGAAGAATCAACACCAGAGATACCTTGACTTCAGACTTCTGTCCTCCAGAACTGTGAGAGAATACATTTTTGTTGTTTTAAGCCATCCAGTCTGTGAAAATCTGTTATGAAACTCCAGGAAAATAATATATACAAGGGGGGACTCAAAAAACTGGAATTATCTTCTGGAGGAGGGGCCCCTTGTAGTACAGGCTTCCCTGTTCTGTGAATGTTCTAGGAACCCATCTGTATCAGTGCACCAGCTGGCGTTGTGAGAGGTTGCATTCAGCTTTCGACAATTTTTTGGAAGGTGCTTTCAGGGCATGTGCCCATTTCATGATGGCTGATTTACATACAGCACACCTGCCTAGTCTACACTGAGTATTCAGCAGTTTTTGACCAAAAAAAGCATGATCCCACCCTCCCTATTTACCCAAACTCACCTCAAGCAACTTTTTTTTGTTTCCTCAAGTGAAAAAAAAAGTTCTCAAAGGGACACATTTTGCCAGTGTGGAAGGGGTGAAACAAAAAATGGCAGAAGAAGTGCTGTGAGGCATCAAAAGTGATGAGTTCAAAAGCTGTTTTGAGCAGTGGAAAAAAATCTCAATAGGTGTACTGCATCAGTGGAGAGTACTTCGAAGGTGACTGCAGTTTAAACATGTAAGAATAAATACACTATCTTTATCAATAGATTCAGGAGTTTTGGGGTCCTCCCTTGTATCCCATCCTCTAAACTATCCTTGAATTCTTTTCAAGCGATTGTCCACTCTGTTTGAAGACATTTAATCTAGTCTAGTCCATTCCTTCTTCCACCAGATAACTCTTGTTTTTGTTGAGCCAGTCATCGACAACCCCCTCAGAGGACTCCTTGTATGTCACACTTTTTAAAGATCAACATTATGGAGATATATTTGTATATAATCAAATGTACCCATTCTGAGTGCACAGTTCAGTGAATTTTAAAAATGCGTACACCCACAATAAAATGTGTACACTACCACAATAAAAATGCAGAGCATTTCCATCACCCCTCAAATTCCCACATGTCCCTTTGTGGTCACGCCCAACCCCACACCAATATTGGCCTCAGGCAACCACTTTCTGCTTCCTGTCACTCTAGATTAGTTTCGCCTTTCCAAGAATGTCACATAAATGAAATCATATGTCCCATTTTATGTTTCCATAAAATAAATGGAGAAGCCAGAGAAACCCCATTGGAGAGAGTGGGGTCACTGATGTGACCCTGGCACGGCCCCACCCGCAGACCGCCCGTCCTGCTGTGGCACACTCACGCATGGGCTGCCCTTCTCAGCAGCATTTGGTCCCCACTGCCACTGCCCTTCCTTCAACCGAACGCGGGTCCAGCTGCCTGCTGCTGTGAAAGCCAACATACACCATGCAGGTGCTGACGAAGGGAAAGGGGTTTATTCAAGTGCTGGCCACCTGGAAGGTGGGGCACTCACATCTCAAAGCCCATCTTCCCCTCTCAGTGGAGGCAGAAGGTTATATAGAGAGGGAGAGGGGAACCGAACAAAGAGATCAAGGGAGGGGGTTGAAAAGTTCTCCGTGTGCAGATAAGCGCAGTCCATTCTGATAAGGCAAGTGATGGTCTGTCCCGTGTGTGTCCCAGCTTCACATCATCCCAGCTCCATGGTTGAAGGTCAGCAAATTTCCTGGAGCTGGGATGCCTGAAGATCCAAGTCTGTATCTTTTGAAGCTAGGTCCTAGGATTCTTACACAAACATGCTGTCTATCTACAAGGTACACATTAGTCAGAGTCCACACTTACAGGAACAGTGTGAAAAGAATGCTGGGGTGGGTTATAATTTCCCACCACGACATGCTTTCTGGGAGCTGTATTTCTTTTGGCCCACACCTGCCAATTGGGAAAGTGAACATCAAATGAAACCCTTGGAAAAGCATCTTTGCTGAAGAGTTTGCTGATCTTCCGGGAGAACCAGACAGGAAGCGTGTCCACTGAGTTCTCACTGACGTCGCAGATAATGTAAACTCCCCATTTCCTCACAGCTGGCTCGGGAACCGGCTTCTCCAACACAATGAGGGAAGCTTCCGTTCCTCGTTATTTAACGTCTGGACAGTCCTTTGCTCTCCCGGTCCCCAGTTCTATCCTTCCCTCCTTTGTCAAGAGTTTTGTTTTCTTCCTTCGTTTTACTCACCTCCAGACCGAAGACCGTGTGACCGAGAGCAACAGTCTAATTTTTTCAACATTTTCTCTCCTCCCTAAACCTGTCTGGTTCTTCATCCATGCGCAGAACATTTTTTATGACTGAGTAGACAGAAATGGACTTCTGGAGTCCAGCTCACAGTGGACACATTGTTGCTATTCCTCCCAGTAAAAGAACTTCCAGGAAAGAGTAACTGGTGGTAACTGAATCCATCTGCAGAAGAGAGAGAATGATTTGTAGTCCACATAAACCCGAGAACATTACCCTCCTCTGTTTCTCCCGAGGATGCCAGGGCAGGCAGGAGAAATGCCTGTACCTGCCGTGGTGTGTGGGCCTGACCGGTGCTTCTCAAAGTGTGGTCCTCAGGCCTGTCGTATCAGCATCACTCTCTCCATTAGAGATCTGTGGCTATGAAACAAGTTACCCCAGAATTAATGCCTTTAAACACAATAACCTTTTGTTATTTCTCACAGTTTCTGTGGGTCGGGAATTTAGTGGTGACTCGCAGGGAAACCTTGGCTTAGGGTCTCTCATGAGGTTTCTGCAGGCTCTGCTGGGACTGGAGTACCAGCTTCCAAGGTGGCTCAGCCCCTCCCAGGCTGTCAAATTTGTGCTGGATGTTGGCAGCAAGACTTGTTTCTTATCTAGACTGCTGGAGTGTCCTCAAGACATGAGGCTTAGACCTCCTCGCGGTCTGAATGAGGGGCATAGAAGCTGCTGTGCCTTTTAGAACTTGGTCTTGAAATTGTATGCCATCATGTGCATTGAACATAGTGAGAAGCAAGTCACTAAATCTGACCCACACTCAGAGGGAGGGAAATGAGACTCCACCTTTCGAAGGGAGAAGCATCAAAGAATTTGTGGATGTTTGTTAAGAAGTATTTTACCTGGCTGAGAAATGCAAATTCTTGGGCCACCCAAACCAGTTGAGTCAGAATCTCTGGGTTTCAAGTTCAGCAATCTGTGCTCACAAGCCCTCTGCCTGATTCTGCACTGGCTGAAGTTGGAGAACTGTATGGTTAGATTAAAGACCACTGAGACAACCTCAATTCCATTGTGGGCAGCTCATGTGAAGCCTCATCAGCCAGGGCTACCTTCTGAAAGCTGAGTTTTAAGGAATTTAACAAACAATCCTGGCCTTAATTCAAGTTAATCCACAAGAAGGATGTGGTAGGCAGAGTGATGATCTGCCAAAGACTCCCACATTCTAGAAGACTGTGAGTGTGTTACCTAACGCGACAGAAGAGACTCTGCAGGAGTGCTTAAGGCTCTTGAGGTGGGAGATTATTTTGGATTCTCCAGGTGGGCCCAAAGTAATCACAAGGATTCTTATAAGGAGGTCCGCAGTCGGAGAGATTGAGAGAAGACAGCACCACGATGAAAGCAGGGGAGGGGAAGGTGGGGAACAGGACCTTCACCTGTGCTGTAACTCAAACAGCTTCCCTCTTCTGTGTGTATCTGTTGAGCTCATGTGCTGTTTCTTTTGAAGAAAGTTTCCACGGCTGGAGGGAGTGTACACTCCCCCGCACACTTCTTCTTTGTCTCCCTCCTTAGTCTCCTGCAAGGCTTCCGACAAGGTTCCTCAGCCAGACCTCGGCCAGAGCGATCAGTCCTTTGCCCTTGAATACTCAGATGATTCATCATCCAGAGTTTCTGTACTTACGAAAATTTCCTCCAAAATCTCATCTAAAAGTTATGTTAGAGGATGAAATTAATATGAAAAGTAGTGTATTGGGTTGATCATTTTCCTGCTGGGGTTAATTCAACTGTTTTGTGTTTCTATTCTCAGAAACGTTGATACTTAAACACACCCATGAGCACGCACGTGCTTCGTAGAACATATTGTACCTATCTGTCGCAGTAAAGTTTTATAATGTTTCTGGCCCAAAACAATAAAGTTTGGGTAAAAAAGAAGGGTCTTTGGAAGTTTCTTTACACCATATAATTCTCAACCCCCAAGGGGCCTCTTAGCAGAACTGACAGCCCCATTGGCTCCGGAGAGTGGTTTGCCAAGTGGTGGGAGCCTCGTGCTTGGTAGGTGAAGTTATTAAAATTGTTAAATGTTGAAGTGTTGAATGGGTTGAGATCACGCTTTTTGCCTCTGACAATAATTTCACATTTATTAGATACGACCTTGTGTTAAATATGTGTAACTCCCCCAACTAGGGCAAACTTCCCGGGAATGGCTAGCATGCCCCTGCTTCTCTGTCTCCTGGGGAGAATTAGTGCTCACTAAGTTCTGGCTGAGGCACTGTCATTGCTCCTCGGGGGACGGACCACAGCTGTCTCTGTAAAGTGTGACTGGGTCACAGATCCTCACCAGGCCTCAGTTTTCTCACCCCTAAATGTCCAGGTTTTGTGGATTAGGAAAGCGCTATTTCTTTCTAGCTCTAAAGCTCTTTGGTTACTTGATGGATGGAAATAATTAGAATAAAATCATTCTCAATTTTAGGTAAGAAGGGATATCTGTCATGTTTAACAGTAGTAACAGAAACATTAGGCAATACTTAACAGCAATTTTTTCCATGAAAACTTCGAATGCATCTGTAGCGATGTGTAAAGGAGAAGAATTCTCATTTTAAAATATCATTGAGCAAGCAGGACTAGAGGTGGGTGTCCCTGCAACTCATGAAGCTAACACTCAAGGGGCCCTCGTTGAAACGGACTCTCCCTGGGAGGGGCCTTAGCAATAGCGTTGCACGTTATTGTGTTTTGTAAACCTGGAGAAGTGCAGTGTTATAGCCGTCACCTGCTAACACTGCCATTTCCTTCCATTCAAGCTTCTCCTCCTCTTGGGTAGAGTTGGGGAGACCATGGACCTTTTGTGGGTCCAACTAAATAAAGGTGAGTTGGACCCATGAAGTAAAAGGGTGTTTTTACTTTGAGTTCAGTAGGGTATATTGATGAGGCTCACCCTGAGGACTCTAGAAAGTCACAGTTCAGGGTTTTTTCCCATTCCTGCAAAAACTCTGGCAGGCGACTTAATGAGTAGAGATGATTGTTGAGAAGTAAAACAGGAAAAAAAGAGGAAAATGAAAAAGCCAGAATGAATATAGTGTATCTCTGAATAATCAGTCTTGTGTTGGTAACCAGCAGCCCTTTGGAGTCAGGCCTGTTGGAAACAAGGGATTTGGAACCAAAGTCGGGTTCCAGTCTCAGTTACACCAAGCGCCAACTATGTGAGTGTGGATAGGGTATTTTCCTTTGAATGCATTTCCTTCAGAACATCTGTCTCCCATGGTTGTTGTGAACTTTGATGCTGTAACATACATCTATGCACGTCATAGGCCCTCCGTAAACTGCAGCTTTTGAAAAACTGTGCCAAAGAATGTTCACTTATGGTGCACTTAACTTAAATATCAAAAATTCCATGCAATTGAAAAGATTTCCTTCAGAGATTGTCAAACTCGGGAGGGGCCTTGAGACACTTAAAGGAAGAAATGGAGGCTTTGTAAAACAGTGACATGCATACGGCCATGCCCCTAGGGAGCAGCAAGCCTGGCCTTTGAACTCACCGGTCCTGACTCGGAGTGCCGTTAGTATGTGTGAGCGTGTGCACGCGGCACATTCTTGGTGCCAGCAAAGAAAGCGGTCATCTTTGATCCGTGCGTAGGCACTGCGTGAGCACATGCTATCTGGGTGTAAACCTCACGCTGCACCAACACCCTGTGAAGAAGGTGCAATACAGTCCACTGTGGAGATGAAAAACCTGAGGCCAGAAAAGTGAAGAACTTGCTCAGGGGGGCACAGTAATAAAAGACAGGACTTGATTCCAGTCTTAGGCCTCTGCAATCCCCCCCCCCCACACACACACACAAATTTGCAGGGCCCTGTCCTCTAAGACTCGGTCCTCTCAGGGGCCAGGCCGCAACCACAAAGGCATTCACTGCGGTTCCATTTTCCTCCCTCCGAATGCAATCTTGGTGATGCCACGAAGGCCACCGTTTCTTGGTCACCAAACACTGTTAAAAGAACCTGTCCTCAGTGTATGCAAGCTTTCCTTTCAGAGGTTGATAAAGTGTTTGTCCCAGTTTTTTCAGAAATACATGTTTTTCATAAAGTCAAAGAATTAGGGGAACGACTCAAAAGTTTGCGTAGGTTATCGCCTCAGAAAGTATACACGTAAACCCAAATAAACTCCTGCAGACTTCTTTCACCCCAAAATCTATTTTGTTTGGTGGCTCTCAAAGTTGGCTGATGTTAGAATCACCCCAAAAGTTCTGAGATGATACTGTGCCCCGGCTGTCTCTAAGACATTTAATAAAGCTGGACTCTCTGAGGACGGGCCCCCCGGGTGAGGCGCTGTGGCAGCCGAGGTGAACGCCCGGATGGCCTTCCCCGGCCGTCATGTCCGGCGCTGAGGTGCTGACACTTACGGACAAAAACTGCCTCATTCCTAACCAAGCTCCCTTCTGCGGAAGGGCAGTCTCCTTGGCAATTTTACACAGTGGTATGGAGGTGTTTATTAGTATATAAGTATGTATATGTATTTAAGGACAATTTGTTGCTATATTACCAAAAGCTTTAAAACTGCACATTCCTTCACCCACCACTTTAATTTCCGGGACACTATCTTGAGAGGAATTAAGAGATGTCTGCTGAATTCATGTAGAAGTTCATCAAATCATGATGTATGACAGCAAATTTTGGAGATTCTCCAGACAGCCAACATGAAAGCTGACTGAGAAAGTGATGGTATATTCATTCAAGAGAATGTAACCCTTCAATTTTCACTGAGGTTCATGTTAACCAGCACGGGAAATACTGTAGTAGGAACAGTGTGTGTTAATTATTGGTTAAAAATACAGGTATTTTTCACATGCATAGGGTAAAAAATGGACAGAATTTACTTTTAAACATGTTAGGTTTCAGGTGTTACCTTGGATGGTTGGCTTATGACTTTTTTCTCCAGCTTTATTGAGATATAATTGATATGCAACCTGACTAATTTTTTAAGTGCTCTTTAGAGTTTTCCCAATTTTTAATTTTGAATATAGTTATTGTTGCATTAGAAAGAATAATAACACAGTCTGCAAAAATGCTGATTTAAAATCAAGCTGGAAACAACTACACCTCCACTTCTATTGATACTTACCTTTCATGCGTTATTTTTCATTTCAAGCATCACTGGTATTTGCTAGAACAATTGTTCAGCTGTCTTTTGAAAAGGATGCTCTTCTTTTTTCACTGTTGTGTTAAATTTAGCTGTCTTCAGGACAAATTAGGACATACCCTCTTTTTAAACTGCCCAGATCCCCTCGACCGGGGTCAATAGATGAAGTCAGGTGGACGTTGGAGAGAGCATCAGCTAGACCCTCAGAGAGGAGATGCTGCCATGAGAAAAATCCACAAGACGGCACTGAACCTGGTTCTTGGTAAACAGCTCATATTTGTTGAATGAATAGATGAAGAATATATTTGTTACTATTCCTAGATAAGAAATCATAGAGAAAATCATGTTCGTGACTTTAAGAAGAAAGAGCAGGATTTTTAATAAATAGTTGCACTGCCCCTTTAAGAATGGGAAGAGAGCATTTCACAGAGAAAGTGGCAATGAAGCAAGAGTGAAATAGAGCCCGAGTCCAGGTGGGGAAGGAGCTCCAAGGGTGAACAGACAGCCCTTGGATTCTAGGAAAAGGACTGCTTCGTGTCAGAGCAGAATGCTCTACCTGATTTCATGATGGCATTTGAAGAAAGTAACAATTTTTTAAAGTTTGGATGCTGGAATTCGAACCTAAAAGTTTAACTGAGGTTTGCAAGGAGGTGCTATAAGATTACTGTGATGCCAAGTTCAGTTGGGGCTGGGAAAGTAAAAAAAAGGCAGGGGAAACGACAGCCCCATGGAATGGCTTCACTACAGCCTCCTGAGAGAATTTGGCTTAATCGTCCTGCCCACAGTCCCAGAAGCTGCTTCCCTGTGCTGTGCTCATTGCTACATGATGTCCCGAGTTTTGACGACAATGCATTCTTTATAATGCCTAGGTAGGAGGGTGGGTAGCATGAGCTCCATTCTGCAGGTCGGACAGCTGAGGTTGAGAAACTGAGGCTGAGGAGATGTGCACAGGGTCTCATGCTCTGAATGATGGAGCCAAAGGATATGTCAGTCTTCTGCCTATTGCTGTTCACCATGCAGAATCCTTCAGAGCGTGAGCCAACTACAATGGAGGTGTAATCATTAAATTCGAGTAGGCACATTTGGATTCATAACACTGGAAAATACTATTGACATTGATTTGACCCATCCATTGAATAACTAAAAAGAAAACAAAACTTAATTGTCAGCTCTTAAACAAAATCAGAAAAAGGCAAGTCTATACATCTTTGAAAATCTCACCATGGGTATGTTTTAAAGATAATAATTGCCTGTGGCATGCAAGCTATTCTGTGGTGGAGTAAGCACTCAGTCATACTTGATTTTCTAGATCCTTGGAGTTTTCCTCTTTTCCTTATCTGAGTAATCTCAAGCACTCTGCTAAGAGTAAAGCACACGAAATGCTTTTATTAAAGAAATGTTTCACTGTCAAAAGATTGATGTCACGAAGATGGAAAACAGGCCTGCCACTGAAGTTTGGGGACGGCGAGGCCAAAGCCACAGGTCTGGCTAACTTCAAGCTGGTCTCTCAATTATAGAGTAAAATTTAAGGAGAGTTCATCTAATTCTTTGGAGGTTTAAGATAAGCTCTTGTTGACTGGATACAGTAATCTATTTCTTCAGGGGTAACTGGAAATATTCCTTTCTCTTTTATGTAAGAAATGTGTTAGTTTTGGCTCTAAAGGGAAAATTTGTATCCAAGATTCTCAAAGAACTCTTCTGAGATTAATTCATTCTGAGGAAACATAGCGTCTTTGCTTCCATTCCACAGATACTTTAATGAGTCCTGACAGGGAATATTCCTTTTCCAAAGGTGTACTCCATAGAGGCCAAGTTCTTACTCAGCTCGGAGTCTCTCATCCTCCAGATGGACAATCCCCACTTCACTTTGAAAGAGAAAAGTGTGGGGAACCACAATCCAACATTCTAAGTATTGATGTAATACATATCTAAGAGAGGTGCCTGAGCAATTGCTGGGCCCACTACCTTCATCTGACCATCCACCACCCACTCCTCTGTCTTCCATCCATCCGTACCCATCCATCATCCAGCCAGCCAGCCTGCCCGCCAGCCATTTATTTATTCAACATTCAGGAACACTAAGCCCATACATTCTGAAGCTAGTCGGAGTTGAATCCCAGCCTCTTACTTACCAGCTATGTGACCTGGGACAAGTTATTTAAATTCTGAGTCCTAGTTTTCTCATCTATAAAATGAAGAGCATCATAGCATGCCCCTCACAATATTAGTGTAAAGATATTATTGTAATAAGCTAATATAAACAAAGTGCTTGGAATAGTGCCAGGCATATAGCTAGCAGTATGCAAATGATTGCCGTTTCATTTTTATTTATTGATGAAACAACTCAGGCACAGAAAAGATGAGTGGTCCACCTAGAACAGGAAAAATGAATCAGGGGTTAGAGAATCTGTTTCTTTTTTTGTTTGTTTGTTTCTTTTTTATAGAATGTGGAGCCAGACAGAGAAAAGGGAGGGAGTGAGAGATAACTTTTTGAGAACTAAATTATTTTGCCACGAGAAATGAGTTCTAGCAGTGTTTTTGTTTTGTTTCTCATTTTTTCCCCTCATTTTTATTAAGGTGGTTGTTAGTTTTGTTTTAATTGCAAATCATTTTCAAAGGCTTCAAAAGAAATTCGAGAAGACTCAGCCTACGTATTTGATCAACTAGGGCCACACCTCCCAGCAGCAAGGACTGTGTTTTGTCCTGTCTGATATCCTCGTGCCATAATCTCAGCACCCTGGGTCCTTGGGGTCCCTGAGAAGCTGGAACAGATGAGAATGTTTGCCAAGAAATGGCCAAGACACTATTCCAGTCTGGTCCCCGGGAAGGGGAAACCCACTGAGGAATTTCTCAGAGCAGGACCCGGGGGAGGCCATTAGCTCAGTATCCCAATGGCCATGAGGTGAGCATTAGGCACCCAGAGATGAGGACTCTGCCTCTCTCTCCAGGGTCCTGGTGGCCAGGATGCAGCTTAGCCCAGAAGGAAGGGCAGAATCAAGGAGAGATTAACAAAGGGCAAAAGTGCACTCCACAAAAGTGCCTAAGGAGAGATGAACAAAAGGAGTTAGAGGAGGCTGAGGAACATTCCTCCCAAGGAACCCCGATTCAGCCTGATCCCAGTATACACTGGTCATGTAGGATGGGTAAAACACGAGGTGGGTACGCTGCAAGACCGTGACCTGTTCATTACAGGAGAGAAGACATCTCCAGCGAAGAATCCAGGGCCTACCTGCACAGCTCCTTCCAGGTGGAGGTCTGGTCCCTCTACTTCCTGTTGGCTTCTCAGTCCTCAGAAGGCTTTGACCCCACCTAGATCATCTGACTTTTCAAGTTTCGCTCTTAACCAGCAACACCGTGAGCTATGATCCTCGAATGAGGCCCGAGAGGTCATTTTGAACTGGAATGACCAACTGTCCAGTTTTCCTGGGACTGCCTTGGTTTTCACACTGCAAACCCTCAGTCCCTGGCAAACTGGAAAGCTGGTCACCCTAGCCTGAACCTACCCTTAGTGAACATTTGATGGGAACAACATGGGAAGGTCTGCCTGAATAATACGCAGTTTGTTCGCCTCTCTAAAACCTACTGAACGTTTTAAAGGCTTATTTAACTTATTTATTATTTATTGAAACAGCAGAGAGATGGGTATGGATTGCACAGTAATAATCCCTGTAGAATTATATTTATTGAGAGTTCCTTTGTCCAGATGCTCTGGATCCACAATCAGGGCATTGTAAGAAGTAGCCTTGGGCAGCTCTCACTGCATTATTTCTTGCAGGGATATCACTGAGACTTAATCCACTACATTACACTCTACCCCTCCCAAGGAACTGTGGGGGTAATTTCGGTATTGGGGAGACTTCCATATCCTGGCTCCTGGGGAGATGGATCCTCCTTGTGGGCGTCTTGTAGCAAGTTGGCATTCCCTCGCACGTGAAGTGAATGCTTCCCAATTCAGCTCGTTTTCTTCTTGCCCCTTTATTTTCGTCTAGCATGCATTTTCCTGGAAGTTATTTAGATGTATAAAGAGAATAAAATTCAGCTCTTCTGTCCAGCCACAAGTTACTGGGGCCATTTGACTTGATGGGAGTGCAGCATGTTTGCTGCTTTGTCTGCTGTAAGCTCTGAGGAATTCCCTCTTGTCGGGGGCGACCCTCGCAGTCCTTCTGTGCAGACAGCAAGAAGTCGTTTAAGAGAAACATCGGGAAAACCACACCAGGAGCCCTGTGTTGGAGCTGAAGTCAGAGACTAATGTCTGCAGGGCCAAGGGGGATAGTGGGAACTAACTAAAGCTTTAGTGTCCCATCTGTCCATGCCATCCACAGAGGAGAGCGATGTAAAGGGGGGTAAGGTCGGGCCTCCAGTTTAGTAGGCCCCATGCCCTGCCCTCTCTGGGCTGAGGGATATGGAAGGGCAATGATCTGTCTGGGGAGTCGGTCAGCAGAGGGACCCTGGGTCTCACTTCTCCTGGGCCGGCCCTGGGGAGGCGGTGGGATCACCAAAGAGGAGTGACTGCTTGGGCATGGGGTCACTTGAGGTTCAAACCAACCTCCCAGGGTTTCCACGGCCACCTGGCCCCAAGCAGGCCACGGAAGTTGCTAAAAGAGAGCTGGGCCTGAGGAGTCCTCCATAGGGGAACCTCTCTGTGCGGACTGAGGCCTGAGCCTCCACCCAGATCTCTGAGGATGCAGGAGCGGACTGACGATGTCCCCAGGGCCAGCCTGCACCGGTTCCTTCCCATCCCCAACTCCTCTGTGACACAGAAGTCAACCCTCTCCCCACGCGGAAAGGAAGAAACCTTGAGTTGCTAGAGAGGCATTTCCTCCAACTGGAGACTGAAAATAGACATTAAAGTCAGTTTTAGAAACAAACAAACAAACATTGCATTTCCTTCACACCTGACCTTGTAGAACGAGACGAGTGCTTTCCTGGGTGTGACGATGATGAGCACAGCCGGGGCGGAGGCGGCGCTGACTAGCACTGGAGACGAGTCTGCCCCTCTGCTGAGTGCTTCCACTCACAGAGTCTTTACAACAGGTGGGGGCTGCTAAATCCCCGCTTCGGAGGGAATCCGGGCACCGAGAAGTTAAGTAATTTGCTCAAGGTCACACAGCAGGATGAGGGATTTGACCCTGAGTGATCTCAATGACCCTTAGCAACACACCTAATGTTTATGAGCCAATTGACCAGAAATTATTTTCTTACCTCCAACTAAAGCCTTCTAGTGGGAGTTTAAACTATTCCTTCTATATTGTTCTTAACAGAAGGAACTATCTTTTCTCCATTTCCTCTTTTCAAGCCAAATTCAGCCTCTCCTCAGCCGGTCACTATTTCGCTATTTCTGATTTCCTCACTACTTTCGTTTCTGGGCCTGCACTGGAACAAAGTTCAGTATGTGATGAGTATTCTAGGAAGACCGTACCTCTGTGATTCCCAAATTAATGCATTCTGGTGTTAAATTTAACAATTTTTTCCAACAAGAAACAGTGCACTCCCATGATCTCTCACGGTCCCCATCTGAGCTGATCTCGCTTTCACTAAGGGGCCCTGGGGGCACTTTCCCCAGATCCTCAGGACGGGGAACAGTGAGACCTGGTGGGCACCAGCCTATCACTTGGCCTGTTCTCTGTCCATCTAAATTATGGTGGCAGAGTAGATAAAATACCGTGACAAAAAACCTCCTTTTCCTCCACCCCAAATACTGAAGTTCTTTGAGACATTAATTCCCTTCTGGGTTGGGTTTTTTTTTTTTTTTTTTTTTTTGCTGATAACAATGAATAATGGTTTCTGATGCTGCTTTCCTTGGCTTAGCATTTGAGGTCATCAGAATGTAAATGTTTCCCCAAGGAAAAATGCATTTGAGGATTAAGTAATTGTTTCTTTTATTTAAAAATATTTTGTTATAAAAGGAAGAAAGTCTGCTGAACTAAACTCAGTCATGACCCCAAATAGGAAAGAGAAAGTAGAGACCACCATTGGTCTGTGTGGGGACTCCAGGGACGGGGCAGGTCAACTCTGGGGGTCCATTTTCGTTGGCGTGAGTTTACAGAGTTCTATTTAAAACCCAATGCTGTCACATTTAAACATATTTGCATTTGGGTCAGGTCACATAATTAGTAAAACCGGTTTTGTTCAGCATTTTATTCCATGAACTGACCATCACTGTTCTCTTCTCATGCCAGCTTCTCCATAAGAGATGCTTTTAGGCAGTGGCTCTTGCCTTCTCCTTATCACCCATCTGTCTCCCCGGTCCCCTATAGGCTGTCATTCACCCTCGCCCTCTGTTGAAACGGCTCTCAGAAATCAGCAGAACTTCCTTCAGGTCAAATGGAAAGAACTCGTGTTCTCGCTGCTCTCCCGGAGAGCTTCCGCACTGTGCACCACCGCCCCTCTCTCAGACCCCCTCAGTCCCTGGCTGCTTTGGCATCTTGTGATCATTTCTTCTCTTGGGAGGTGCTCGTCCTCTCTGGGATGTGCTCCAAGGCTTGGCTTCTGTCTCTAGGCGTAATTTTCTCTATATCAATCTTGCCTTAGGCTCCTATCTGCAGCTATCAACATTATTTATGTAATTCCTATGTCTGCATCGCCCTCATCAGTCTCTCTCTGAGCTCCCAGCCAGCATCTCCATGACCTTCTGAACAATTCCGTTTGTTAATTTGCTTTACCCTGGTGCCTGAAGCTCAGCATACTACCTGCCAAAATCATCTTTTTAGCTCTAATTCTACTCCGTCTCCTGAGTTCCTTCCCAGTGGCACTTTCCTCTCATCTCTGAATCACTCACGCTGGAAAACTCAGGGTCATCTTTGACTCCTTTCCTGAGACTTTAAGCTCTGAGAGGAATAGAGAGAGTGTCCAGCTTTTCTACCACCATCTTCCCAAAGCCTGGCACAGTGCATGGCACATAGTAGGATCTCAGCAGGTATTTGCTGAATGACTGAATGAATGTTCTCTTTCGTTATGTGCATTCCTTCAGCCATCAGTTTAATTACTCGGTCAACCAACCTACACAAACGTGTTTGGGGAGGCCGTGTGGGGGCCCTGTTGAGAGTGGGAGCTCTTGTGTTGAACTGCCCGGGTTCAAATCACGGCTCAGCTGCCTCGCAGCTGTGTGACCGTAAGCATGTTACTTCACTTCTCTGTACTTTAGTTTTGATCTATAAAGTGAGGGAAAAAATACCACCTACCTGGCTTGTTGATGCGAGGATTAAGTGGGATACTCTTCATAAAATAGATATAGTAAGTGTTCAGTAAACTGTTTTGGCCGAGGGTGATGATGGTGGTGGTGGTGGCAGTGATGGTGATGGTAACGCGGGTGGCGGTGATGGTGGTGATAGTGATGGTGATGGTGTTGATGACGGTGGTAATGTGTGGTGGTGGTGGTGATGGTGATGGTGATGGTGTTGATGACGGTGGTAATGTGTGGTGGTGGTGGTGATGGTGATGGTGATGGTGTTGATGACGGTGGTAATGTGTGGTGGTGGTGAGATGACGACGGCAGAGGTGAAGCATGAGCTGGGCCTGCTGAGGTTTGGAAGTATGTGAGGTGCTATGCGGACATCATGCCCGGGTGAGGGCAAGCAGCAGGATGCTGAGTCCAAGATGTGTTTAGGGCAGACAAGTTCTGGTGGGCCTGAAGAGCAGGGAGGGAAAAGGCAGACTGAAGTGACCTGGTCAGGAAATGGGCTCCAACTGTGCCCCTGGAGACCCTGGGGTTTTCTTGGGGGAGTGGGGGTCTCTGAGACTCTGTGGACAGGGGACAGGGACAGGGACAGGGCATGGGGGTTGAAGGACTGAACACTAGCAAGTACCGGCTACGCACCTGGATGGGAGAGCATGCCGGGCTGTGCACAGATTTGAGCAGAGCTCCTCTGCTTTTGTCCATTTTACATCTTCGTTTTCTGAGTGACAGCACCTTTGAATAAAGAGCCCTGCTGCCTTTTAAAAAAAGTGTGACTACCCCTGGTCTGCACCTTGAGGGCAAGCCCAGGAGCTCGAACTTCTGGGGGTGGGCAACGGGGCAACTGCAGGAATGCAGACAGAAGGGTAACAAGACTAAACGGACACTTTGTCAAAACCCTTCTTACGATTCATTCCCGGGTGTGTGCATAGGTGTCTGGAAAAGGGAACAAACACAGACCCTCTCTCTTCCCTGCTGTGCAGTCTCACGGCCAGCACCACGGTCCCAGGTCCTCCCTGGGTCACCGCAGCAGCTCTGCCTTCAGACCGTGGCCCCTCCGTCCAGGTCAGCTCTCCAGAACACCCACCCTGTCGTTCCACTCCCTGTGCCAAAGCCTCCAGTGGTTTCCCAGTGCTCGTGGAAGAAAAACCAAAGTCCTCTGCTCGGCATTTAACGCCCACAACGTGACAAACTCTACCTCTTAATCTTGTCTGGACAGAGTCACACCTCTGCCCATGCTGGCTAAATCTCCTCACAACCCCGATACCCCCAAACACAGGGCATTTATTTTCTCCTGTGCATCTCATGTCACGCACACGTGCACACACACACCTGTGCTTAGTTTACTATCCATGCACATTCCACCAGCCTTTTTTGACCCCTTCTGGTTGTGTCTGAGCCTCTGCATGAATGCCCAAAGAGCCCTGTCCTCAAATCTTCTTCGGGCAGTGGGTGGTAGTTTCTGGTTGTCAAGTGCCACCAAACCTCATGTCGGGCTCACTGCACACTGGAAAGCCAAAATAATGTAGTCTAGTTAGTTGTGTCAGAAACACTCCAGATTCCTTTCCTCTCAAACAGAAGTCCCTTTTTGTACGTCCTTCAAGACCAGAGGCCACCTCCTGAACCACCCATGCCATTCCCAGCACCTGGTCTTCTGTCCCCAACCTAGCCAATGACACCCTCTTGGGTCACAGGACAGAAACGCTCGGGGGTTTTGGGCCGCTGCCTGTGTTTTCGGAAGTGGCTGGAGCCCAGTCAGCTTTCCTTCTCAGCTGGGACTTTTTATGAAATGTCTTCTTGACAAATGCCAGCAGATCTGAGTGTCACCACACTGCTGGTGAAAGGAACAAGAGCCCTGCCTAGGGCCTCAGCAGCAGGTGCTAGTCCCCTGGGGCCGTGGGCAGACGAAGGGCTGGGTTATTGCTGCTCCAGGCCCCAATCCGTGTGCAGTCAGAGGCCAAGGGCACCAGAGGCCATGGGAGAAGTTTCTGACCGGACCAGGTGGTAGACCCACCCCTTCCCCTCAGGTGGAGTGACCAGGACGATCTTATAACCTGAGGTGGAGGCAGAGAAAAAGCATTTTCTGTTCCTCACGTGGAGCCCATTCGCCAGCCCCCCAGGCAGCACTGCTTCATCTATAAAAAGCCTCCTTTGCTTTGAAAGTGCCAATGCTGTGGTGAGAGACAGACTCTCGTCAACCTGTGTCACTGGCTTCCTCTTTCAAGACCCAGGAACCACGGCACAGGCTGCTTGGTATGTTGTCTCTGCTGGATCGCCCCCGGGAGCTTTCTCAGCTGTTGCAGGTCCAAGACGTACCAGGTACCAGATATGCCAGGCTCTCATCCTCAAGGAACTCCAAATTTAGGTGGAGTGATTACAGAGGCCACAGAAATAAAATAAATTAATGAGCTAAAATAAATTTACACAATAAAATAAAACTGAGACGTTTCCAGCTCGCACAGGATGAATGCCAGAGCAGTTCAGAAAGAGAATTGGAGGAGGTGGGAGGGGGCGCATTGCCACGACTGGCTTCTCAGAAAAGGGTCCAGAAGCAAGGATGAAGAAGGACTTGCTCTTGACCTTAAGGAATGAACAGCCTGAGGTCAGCTGGAGGAGAAGAAGCTGGTTCTACCTCAGACACTGTGTCCACGATTAGGGAGGTGACTCGGCCGACTTCTAGTCTGGATGCGTTTCTCCTCTGAGAAGCTCAGCTGTGGGGCGTCAGCATTATGAAGAGGGGGCCCGAGTGCCCCCATCAGAGGATGGCCGACGGGGGCATGAGAAGGATCCCTTATCCTTGGCTCACCTCACACCTTTGATTTCGGGCCACACCAGCCCTGGGCTAGAGTCACCAAGAAGCCAACGAGGAGGCCAGATACTCTGAATAAGCACCTGAGCCCCAAGTTAAGATGGGACTACTGTCACCTCAGCTGTCCCAGGTGGGACAGGTAAAGGAAAGTTACGGGAGACAGTATGTGAAAAGCCACCAGGCCAGTAATAGAGAGCAGCCTTCCCACCTCATGCCACGCGGGAATCTCATATTTTTATGGGGTGTTTATGTGTAGTCACTTCTCAATATTTTCACATGGGAAAAGGAGGAGCATGGAAAGCCTCGATCCATCTCCAATTCTGAGCCCCAAATTTCAGTCATGGTTTCCAATATCTTCCTCATAAAATCTCTTCCCAGCAACAGCACAGAGTGGCAAAGTGGTTTGATTTCCACAGTATCCCTCTGCCTTCAGTTAGTAAGTTGGCTGACCTTGAGCAAGCCAGTTTGGCACTCACTCTTTCCAGTTGTGTAATGAGGATGGCGCTGGTCTGGGAGCGCAGTTTTTTCCAATGCTAACATTTTATGATCCTCTCCAAATACCTCTGTTCCCTCTGCTGTGCTTGTAAGTGGGGTGATAGCTGAGTTAGCAGCAGGACAGGGCAGGGGTCAGAGCCTTTGCTTCTCGAGTCAAACAGATGTGGCCTAGAAGTGTGCCCCTCTCTGGGCTCAGAACACCTCTTTCTGATAGAGGCTGGTGATGAGCAGTAAACGAGTGAGGTTGGCCTTGATCAACCAGACCTACGTACTGAGTCTGGCTTGAATCAAACCAGTGTAAATATTGTTGTTGAATAGATTCAGGACAGGATGGGGACCGAGGTTCCATCTCAGCAGGGTAACATGAAGAGAAAATCGGGAGTGTGTCCACATGCTTATCAAAATACAATCTATCAGAAAGACAACACGAACCAGAGTGAAGCCTTTGGAATGTGGATACAGCTGCAAGGAATGACAAGGGTCCGCTGGCATGCAGGGTGACCTTGGGCCCATGACATGACGGGAGAGGGAGGTGCTTGGGCCCCAGATCCTGAGGAGTGACTCAGGAAGAAGCCCACTCCTTTTAGTGTCCTGAGGGTGAGGGTGGCCTGGACATGACCTTTTGTTCAATGAAGGAATTGCGAGGAGGTGAGTTGGTGTGGGAAGATATCCAATGTGAAAACTTTTTACTTTTCTGGAGGGGGAGAATTCAGTGGTAAAAAGAGGGAGTTATCAATTCTTTTCCCCGAAGCAGAGAAGGCCACATTTTTATGACGTTTTCTTTTAACTCTTCCCTCCAAGTTCTAAATCTGAGGTCCCTTCTGTGCTTCCTGTTTAGACTTTTCTTTTAATTGGGAACTTTTAGTAGCACCACAAGCACAGGGAATTTCTGATCACCCCGCAGGAACCAGAAGTCGAAGGACCAGTTCCCTGCCCGCAGGCCCAGGGTCTGGGCTAACCACTGGGCTTGCCGTGAACATGGCCAGCCCAGCATTCAGACCAGGTGGCCTGTGGGGGAGAGAGACACGAGGCCATCTCCTTCAGTCACAGGCACATCTGTTTCCCACCTAGCGGGCCTGGCCCCAGGGGCCTGCTTTTGTGTCAGGGTTCCCTCCTTCTGTGTGAGGTGCCTGTCCTGCCCCTCAGCCCCGTATGGTCCTCCCTGGGGAGCACCTCCCATGCTCCCGTAGAGCTTTTGTTCATTCCCAAGGGGATGGGGAAATGCACAAGTAAGTCACAGCCCCAAAGCCTTCACTCAGACTTTCTTGTCCCACGTGATTTATAGCAAAAAAGATTGAAGAACCTGTTGTATTTTTGAAGCAATTAAATAGAGAATGAGATTCCGAAGAAGTTTAAAGGAAGCATTGGCTTTGAAGTTTCAGATCACAAAGGGGGTTTGAGTCCCAGGAAGCTGACTCTGGTAGGAATGCTCCGGCCAAAGGGCATAAGCCCCCAAACTGGACAGACACAATGGTCACTTGACTAGAACATCCTGTCATTGGAAATACTGGTCATTACTTATGTCTCTGCCAGTTATTTGCCTTGATGTGGGAGCTCCATGCTGAGTTGCATTGTTATCAAAAAATTAGATAAATAAATAAATAAATAAATAAATAAATAAATAAATAAATAAATAAATAGAAATGGGAAATATATACTACTAGTGATCAGCCGAGAAGGCTGGGAGACTCATAGTACTCACTAGAGTTTGCCTGAAAATGAGGTTAGGTAGGAAAAGAGTGGCTTGTCCCTTGGCTCAGTCTATAGGACAGGCAGGCTCTGCACATCAAGGTCACCAGCAGAGGGCTTCCATTTGTCCCACAGAGCATGGCTGTCCTAGGGCTGTCTCAGTGGTTCAGACCAGGAACTCCAGTGCCTGCCCGGGACATGGTCTTCTGCACGGAGGCTGAGGGTGGCTCATAGGCACGGCTATCACATTGCATCACGCTCAGGCCCAGTTTCTGGCCCAGCAAGTTTCCATGGAATGGAACCTAGTTGGATAGGCATGCACCTGTCACCCACCAGGGACAGATCTAGGATTCGTGGGGCCAATGCTTAATCAATTTGAGGAAAAAGAAAAGAATGCTAACACATGAGGAAGGCAAAGTCAGTGGTAGGGTCTGGAAGGGGCGCGTGTAGGGCAGAGGCTCTAAAGCTCATGCAACTTCACAGTGAATCGCCTCTGTCCCTGCCGTGGCTGTCAGTGGAGGACCGTCTGCTACACACAGCAAACTCGCCCTTTGGGCATGGGGTCTTAGCAGGGCTGAGTGAGTCAATGGCCCTTGGTGCCCTAAGTAGGCTTTGGTTCCTCTGACAACTAAGGCCATACCTAGAATCTCTGTCATAGAAGGCTAAAAAAACCCGCCCCATGCCCCAAGTCCTCCAGATGCAAATCCAGCTCCCCCAGGGACACTTTTTTTCTTGCAGTCTTGCCTCCCTGAGGGCCTTGCAGTGTGCCTGGCACACAGCCAGCATGCGATTGCTTGCTGAAGTGAAGAATTAAATTGAAGGAATAAATCAGATCCCCAAGTGAGCCTGAAATTCCCAAACTGGGTTCAAAGGTGAGGGGGAGTTTCTTTTCTATAGCCAAGAGATGTGTGCATTCTTACGTGGCCTGAAGTGGGATACACAGGCATGCCTTGGAGATACTGCGGGTTTGGTTCCTGACCACAAGGAAGCAAATATCTCAATAAAGTGAGTCACAGACATTTTTTTGTTTCCTAGTGCACATAAAAGTTATGTTTACACTGGACCGACCAAAGTTTAGTCTATTAAATGTGCAATGGTGATTATGCCTAAAAAAAAACAATGTATTTGCCTTAATTGAGAAATACTTTGCTGCTAAAAATGCTAATTATCATCTGATCCTTCAGCAAATCTTAATCTTTTTGTTAGTGGAGGGTGTTGCCTCTCTGGTGATGAAAACAGCATCAGCAAAGTGCAATAAAGTGAGAGATACATGTGAATATCTCCTGGTTTGTCATGCTTGGGCACTTCCCTGGAGTAGCCTCCAAGGCCACTGAGGAGCCCAAGGCCTGGACACCCCAGTAGATTATAATTTTCTCTCTGGCGAACTTGGTACTGGAGGGGCTTGTGGACTTGATCCTGGTTACACCCCTGGGCCTTGCCGCACCATTCTTGGAGTTTTGTTGAGATTTGGCCAAAGAGGCCTCTCCCTGCTGGTCCTGTGGCTGTGTGTGTGCACCCCTGGAAGCGAGATGGTGGAGGACTTGCTCTGGCTAGCGTGGCTCAGTGGGTTGAGCGCCAGCCTGCACAGTGAAAGGTCGCCAGTTAGATTCCTGGGCAAGGCATACGCCTGGATTGCCGGTCAGGGCATGGGAGGGGTGGTCGATGTTTCTCTCTCTCACACGTCAGTGTTTCTCTTCCTCTGTTTCTCCCTCCGTTCACCTTTCTCTAAAAATAAATAAATAAAAACAAACAGAAAAAAAGATGGAGGACTCGACCTCAGCCTATGAGCTGGGGGAACTGCCCCTGAGCCACTCCGGCAAGTCAGCGTGGAGGAGGAAACGGCTCGCAGGATGAGATTCTGGCTGGTGGGAGGTGAGAACGGGAATTCCGATGGGTAAGAGAAGCGCTGACGTGGGTGAGAAGCCGTCGACGACAGACGTGTCCGGCAGGCTGCCCTCTGTCCTTGGCTGGGTTGCCTTGCAGAGAGGGTGTCATGTGCAGATCCCAGATGATGGGTGAAGGCAGTGCTCCACAGTGTCCAGTAAGACACTGGGCCAGAAAAAAGGGTCCGTGGCCAAGCAAGTTTGGGAGACACCACAATATACCCCCACTTGGAAATTTGTCATGTATTCTAGTGTTTTAGAGTCTGAAAAATCTTCGGGATAAAAAAGCAAACCAAAACCATGGTCACTGTGTTCAGCATTTCCCACATGTGCAAGGCCACAGAACCCTTGCTCGGGTAACACCGGTGGGCCACGGGACGACATGCCACAGGACAATGTGCCATGGGCAGTGCGGGGACTCAGTCCACACCCAACTGCTGGAGCTGGAGGATGACCTGAGTGGCCCTGGACAGCCGGAGGGACAGGGAAGGGTGAGATGTGGTCCATGGTGTAGGACTCTGCCTTGCAGTCCAAGGTGTGACTCTGTGGAGGAAATTTTGGGAAGAGGTGGGACCGAGAGAGTAAAAACGTCCTCAGGAAGTAATGCCTGTCTTGTGGGGGCAAGAGAAACGGGGGAAAGGTGTCACACCCGGTGAGGTGAAGACAAAGGTAGTTTGTGGAAAGATGGAGAAGCTCTTGGGAGAGATCTGTTGTGATGGCAGATGTTAATGGAATAGGTATCATGATGATTGGGCGTATTAGGGATACCCCTGAAATTTTACTGTTTTATTTACTATTACTGTAATGGTAATACCAACATTTATCTCATGCTTTATTGTTTGCACAGTTATTTTCATCTCCTGTGATTCTCAGAAAAGTTGTGTGAGCTAAATGCTGGGCTCAGTGATAAAAGCTCTGTGAAATAATTAATATTAAGATTTTATTCACACTTTGACTAGTAGGACCAGCTAAGAGCACTTGCTCAAATTCACCTAACCAGCACACACAGAGCTGGGACGCAAACCTTGAGCAGGTGGCTGCCAGTGTCTGCTCCCTTCTTTAGGAGGACCCCACACCCTGTGTGGTGGACTGGAAGGAGGTAAGACCAGAGGGGCCAGGGCCTCTGGACTGCTTACGGCAAGATCAGAGGAGAGGCTCCCAGGTCCTTGGCACTTGGCCTGCCACTTGCTCAGAGCAGAAACTGAGGAGACAGTGGAAGCTCACGCCACTTGAGGAGGGCTGGGGCTGTGGGAGGAGGCCACGAAGTCATCTCCTTTCCTTCACAGTAACCTCTTGGCTCCTGCTACACAGTGGGAGCAGTGAACAGAGCTCTGGCCTGCGTAGGCTTTTCCAAAGGCTTTTGAGGACAGGCACAAGTACCTCCCTAATTACACCACAGGCTTTTCCAAACACTGGAAAAGCAGATTAAAGGAACCTGAAGTCATTTTCAAGCTGTCTTAGGTTTAGGCAGGGCTGTTCTGGGAGTCTGTGAACCTGAGCAGGTGAGCCGATTCCAGAAATCCAGCCTCAGAGCCTGGAGATGCAGCTGGGCATGGGGCCCACCCAGCCTCGGGTCATGGGAGGATCTTGAAGCCATCCTGGGAAAGCCGCAGCTGCAAACAAAATCTGACTGTGATCCAAGGTCCCGAATAACTCCTGGGAACCACAGGTCCGATCTACAGGCCACCTGGTGAGCATCTGAACACCCCAAGAGCCAGGTGTGGTCATAAAGCAGAGTGGGGAACAGGCCTTTAGGCATAGGGTCAAGGGAGATTAGAAAACAGAAAAGCCAAAAGCTTTTTAGGAGGCACCGTGTGGGGCGTGGGGTTAAACTGAGTGGGGACTTAGTTGGAAGGGGAGTACCCAGAGCCAAGGGCTACCTGGTGGTACGGAAAGCAGCTGAGTGTGCTCGGAAGAGGAAGGGACAGATGAGGGCAAGGGTTGTGGACTGAGATATGACCGAAAGTATTAGACAAGCAGGCAGAGGGAGAAGACATGGATGCTGTGGGGTGGGGTGGGGAGTAGCAAAGAGTCGCCTTTTGGGCACTGTGCTGGTGAACTTGAACTGCAGAGTCTTGGTTGGTACAGGTACTGGGGTGAGAGTAGAGGTGGGGACCAGAGCTCACTGTGCAATAAGAGAGCCTCAGGGCAGCCCTGCTCAGGAAAGGGAAGGCTTGTAGGGGTCACCAATGAGCGAGCAACAGTATAGTGCCCCTTGGACATGAGCAATGGAGCGAGGAATTGTGAATGCACTTTCTAGACCACACGTCAGAAGGCCACGTGACAGAGACCTGCAGCGATTGCTGAGATCAGAAAGGAGGTCCAAGTAAGGAAACTCTGCAAGCTGCTCCTAGTGTCCTGCCTGAGGGGCTTCCAGGCCAAGCCACCACCTCCTCCCTGTCAACCCTGACAGCCCAGCGCCTCTTCCAGGAAACCCTACTGCCATGGGCCTGGCAGAGCCCCTTTCGGGGTCAGCTGTCTCATGAGGACCCTCTGTGTTAGGTCTGTGCCTTCTCAGCCAGCTTGCTTCTAGCACCAAGCTCACCTGCTCAAATCCCCCTTCTTCTGATTGCACATATGCCTGCCTTGCTAAGTTATCCATAACGTGAAAATAAAGCAAAAGAGAGACACACGTCTTTCAATGTCATGCTGGAGTTTGAGTCAAAAGGCCCCTCCAAGGATATTTCAATTACCCATACCTTTGCTCAACTCACCACTTACTATTTGGTCAGGACCTTGATCCACTGAAGTTACCTGGAGATTTCTGCTAGAGAGCAATGCAAAGTATTTCCGTCTGGTAGAAAAGATAACCCCAAAGGGCATGGTTGTGGAGGGCTGTAAACGAACTTTGAAAATGTAACCTCGTTGCTATCTTATTGCACATATTTTGTTCAACGGCTGCAAATACTGTACTTCAAATGCTCTTTGAATCAGCTTGTCTACCGCTCGTTCCTTCCTTAATGACTCAAATCAATCTTTGACACGTTTATTCTCTTTTTATTCTGGCAGTCTGACAGTTTTAGAGATTGTCCCATAGAAAGACTCAAATACGCTCACTCGGGGAAGCCAAGAAGAGCCCCATGTGTTTCTGGGCCTGCGCACGACTTCTCCTGGTTCCAAAAATGAGTTTCCAGCAGCAAAAGAATCCACCACTGCTGCCTCTCTCTTTCTCAGGGTTGCTTGCTCTGTTTGCTTGTGTCATACTCTGATTCTGTGACGTTGCTTTTGCTTCTGGTTCTTGTCCAACTCCCTGAGTGGGAATAAGTTGCAGTCTCTTTTCATGGCAGGTTCCAGGGACTGGTGGGTGTGTTTCTTTTCTTGGGTCACTAGCGGACCTTGAGGGAAAATGAAGAATCACCAAGGGCATCCAGAGACTCATGGCCTGGGCCACATGTCTTCAAGCCTGGTGGGTGTCTGACCAGTGGCTGGTGTCTCCCGCACTGACAGAGCCACCCGTGGGTCTCTGAGTCAGGTCTGCGCACAGCTGCCATAGGGAGCCTCCTCGGGGAGAGCAGGGGCTGGGACTCTGGCTTTATGGAGTTACAACTTGGTGACTTGCTAGGGCCCATGGAGTTGGGTGGATGATGGGAAACTCTAGTTTGTTAGGCTGTTTTTGTTGTTTATCTGCTTGGAGTCAAATCAGCAAATAAAATATTCACAGTCACTAGAGAGGACAACCTCTCTTTGAGATCTGGGTAGGTGAGTTTCATTATTTCTGTGATTCCTTTTGACCTGTAGCTTGGATGGTAAATGTGACTGCAGGCTCTTGGAGGTCTGCGAGCCTGTGATTGAGAACGGGCTTGAGTTTTCGTTGTGACCACGTGAGATACATTCTGACTTCTGGGGAATATTAATAAATTAGACGATATAGTCTCTTAAATGAGTTCTTTCAGATTGGTTTATAGAGAATTATAACCACTTACTTATATCTAATATATCCTGAATTTCTAGAAAATAAACTGAACTATTAACATTTTAGTTGTGTTGGTCTTTCAAGGGGGAAAAAAGGCCTCCTCCCAGAAACTGCTAGCTCAGAGACCTTTGTGGTTAAGAATCCAAGTTTACATAAGCAAGGCAAATTTTTCAGCAAACCGAAACTGGTATAAAAATTTGGTATAAAAAACAACAACATGACTTTTCCCTGATTTTATAAGTGTAAGATATAATACAAGTATATATTTTACTTTATTTTAAGATTTGGATTTGTTTATTCATAAGGATTCTAATTACAATGTAAAATTCCTGCACATTTTTTTCTAGTACACTGATTAGATAAGCTAACATTACCTCTATGTAATGTTTAAAAATTAAGAAAAATGTAAAATCATTCATTTAACTGATTTGAAGTGTAGTTCTGACAATTTTTATATCAGCTTCAATATCATTCTTTTTTTTATTTTTCTTTAGAGGGGAAGGGAAGGAGAGCTGGAGAGAAACATCAATGTATGGTTGCCTCTCATGCGTCCCCTGCTGGGAACTGGCCTGCAACCCAGGCATGTGCCCTGACTGGGAATCGAACCGCAATCCTTTGGTTCACAGGCCCGCGCTCAATCCACTGAGCTACACCAGCCAGGACTAAATATCACTGTTAATATCCTTAGTTAAATTAAATCTTTGGATTAATATTAAATTAAGATAATTAATGGATAATTTCTGTATGGCTGAAAAATTTAAATTAGGTAGACTGTTGAAACTTTGCTCCAAATCTATTTCAGATTAGATGAACTTCTTTCTACCAGGATATAATTAGACAGAATAATTGTGTAACCAAGGTCATATGTGGACCTAGATTGGAATGTCATCTTTAAAAATAAATTTTATTTAATCAGCTGGGATGCCATCCTGAGTGGCCTCTACCAGCCACCAGACTTCCAGAGGTGCTGGGCTCCTTCGAGCCCCTCTCCCCACCCCGACCCCTCTATCCACTCCCTACCCCTCCCCGCCCCACCCCTTAGACTAGGCAGGCTGCAGCCAGAAGCAGTTGGGTTCTCTTCTGTCAAAACAGCAAAGCATCAAAAAGGGAATTGAGAGAGCCCTGCTCTTTACTACCCAAGCCACACATGCCTTCCTGATACCCCCCTGCAACTGTGTGCCTTGCACCAAGTGGAAAACAAAGGACAAGCAGCCAGTGAGAGAAACACAGAAAGAAAGAAAGAAAGAAAGAAAGAAAGAAAGAAAGAAAGAAAGAAAGAAAGAAAGAAAGAAAGGAAGGAAGGAAGGAAGGAAGGAAGGAAGGAAGGAAGGAAGGAAGGAAGGAAGGAAGGAAGAAAGAAAAAGAAAATTTTTTAACAAAGGGACAACATTGTCATTTTGCATGGAGCTCTGCAAATTATGTGACCAGTTCTATACATATGTGTGCATACAGGCCTACATGTATGTGCATACATGCACACGCACACATGTATGTGTATGCATGTATCTTTACTTGTTATTGTTATACATTATAAAAAGTTGGAAAAGAATAAGTGGTTTAGGCAGATGAAGTATAAATGCTATAATTACTACCTGTCCATATATTGATAAAATACTTCTTCCTGTCTATGTATCTTTTTTACATGTGCTTGCATCTTAAATTTTAAGTTCCCACGGCTTTAAGGACCTTATGTATGATTTTTTTCCCTGCATCTTTGATGCTTTCCCAGAAGTGAATGGGTCTCTTTTAAGTGCTTTTTGATGGGATAAAACAAAGGGAGAAATGTTTCTGGAAGCAGACATTCTGGAAATTGCCAGAGAAAGCTGTTCGGAGGTCAGAGGGTGACTGTTCTTCTGTCTGAACCGGCTTTAAAGAAACCTCCTCCCTGGGGGGCTGATTCAGCGCATCGCTGCCTGTAAGCCCGTCCACATGCTCCCTGAGGCTCTGCGTGGGGAGCCATTATCAGTGTCACTACCTAAGACGATCTTTGCTGGAAGCCTCGATTTGTGTTACTTTTGGCAGATACAGCAAGAGAATGGCCAAGAAAGGATATGACATAAATTCCACAATTTAATTCTGAAAACCCCGTTGTTTCAATGCCGGTCATTTCTTGTTAGAGCTTTGTTTTTCCTCCTTGGTCATAACAACTGGACTTCCAGGGGAATATTTCTTCTTACAAATTAAGGAAATTTTCAGAGCCAAATTTCAGGTCTTTCCTGATCTAAAGAAAAAAACAATGAAAGACAGTAGACATGACTTTGAATGGCAGCCAGGGACACTATACAAAAAGACAACTATTATTATACTTCCTAGCAAAGCAATGCTATTCTTGAAAAATAGTCTTTTTTTTATTATAGAGGAAAAATGAACATTTATGGAACCTCTACTTGGAGATTCTTAGAAACACATTTTAACATCTAGAGGAGATGGGAATGGTACTATGCAGAGATTAGATTTGTTTCTAAAGCAAATTTGAAACCGAAGCTAGAAATGACAGCCTTCAACCCAGTCCAGCCTCCAGATGCAATAAGCTTAACCCAATAGTCCTTGACTTCTGGCCCTTTGTCACTGGGGAGGTTACATCTTGAGCTTCCTCTTTGGTCAGATGGGGTAATCACACCAAACTCACAGCAATGCTGTGAGGATAAATTCTATGGGTTGATAAATAATAGCTGATAATTTTTGAAAGCTTACTATGTGTTGGACACTATGTTAAGGACTTAGTACATATTCTCTCATTAATCCTCACAATGACCTCAGATGCTGAAAACATTTTTTCTCACCATCTTACAGATGGGGAGACTGAGGTCCACAGAGATTAAGTCACTTGCCTGAGGTCTCAGTAAGTAAGTGATGGAGCCAGTAGTCAAACCCCAGGGGTCTGGCTTGAGCACCATGTGTCCTGGCACCCGACTGTATTCCCTGCCCAGATGATGTGTGTGGAAGTATCTAACAATCTCTGGCACATAGTAGGTATTCAATGATCAATTTTTTTAGACTGTAAGACACACTGTACCATAAGACGCACCTAGGTTTTAGAGGAGGAAAATAGGAAAAAAAATTTTGAAGTAAAAAATGTGGTAAAATATTTAATAACATAAATAACATAGGCTGCCACCACCCTCCCCTGCAACAGCAAGCCAGGTAAGCTACATTCAGACTATAAGACGTGCCCCTATTTCCTCCTAAATTTGGCAGGTGCATCTTATAGTCTGAAAAATATGGTAATTCTATTGGGATTTGAATAATCCAAGAAGAAACCTAGCCCAGATATCTTAGGAGCTCAAAACCAGTAATATCTGTGCCATAAACATCAATGAAAAATACCTCAATGAACAGTATATGTCATTAACAAAGTGTTATGCTGTCCCACCTATACTAAAATAAATTCATAATTAGCTCTCAAATGATAAAACTACCTCCTGGGCATCAGGTGGTGCTTATTTCTGCTAGCTTGACCAACTTCTGTATTCCTTACCACACTTTCTAGTTAACAGGTCTTTTCCCGGCAAAGATCTCTCTTCAGTCATATGCATTTCCAAATATCCTTTTGGTTGTTTATGAATAGAATTGTTCATCCTTGTTTTTTTATCTTCCATTTATCTTTGTCCCCTGTTTACAGGATATTATGCTAGGTCAATCTTAAATATATAAAGAAGAGAAAGCACACCCAATGGGAAGCTCACATTTTACTGACACAGTAAAAGCCTATGCGTAGAGTTCGATGTGCTAGAATGTGCCTTCTTTGTAACCTGGATAAGCTAACCAGCATGGAGGTGCTTTGCACCATGGGACTTGCCTTCTGAGAAAGAAGCTCTTCTGGCTACGATCAAATGTCTTTTAGTTCAGGTTCTTCCTAAGGATACTAGCTCTTTTCTCTTAAAACATTTTTTGTAAAGATAACAAAAAGTATTCATTGAACTGAACCAAAACTGCATTATGGGTAATAGAGAAGCCCCTGCTATTTTTTTAAAACCAGTCATTATTATTTACAAAGTGCAGGACATTTCAGATTCTGTAATAACCAAATAGAACTCCTGTCCTCTTGGAACCTACGGTCTAGGGCAGGGATCACCAAGCCCTGAGCAAGGAGCTCAGTCCAGGCCTCTACCTGCTTTTGTAAACGAAGTCTTACCAGAACAAAGCCACGCCCATTCATGGAGGGATTGTTTGTGTCTGCTTCGGCATACTACAACAGCGGGGTTAAGTACTCGTAACAGAGACTGTGTGGCCCAAAGAGCCTCAGACATCCCCTATCTGGCCTTTCATAGGCAAGCCCTAGTCTAGAGGAGGGGTCCTACAAGAAGGGTTATATAAGTGGTATGTTGTGTAACACGTTGGTTAGACAAGCAGAATTATGGTGGGGGAAGTTAGTCTCCTGTTGGTGGATTGAAATTTGACTTTTTAAAACATTCTTAAGTCATAAAATTTCTACAGTAGTTTTAAGTTATAAAGTATGGTCTCCATTCTAGATGCCTAATTCCAGGTAATAGTGAACACTCCCAACTTACGGTTGTAATTCCTCTCCTGCCAGCTGCCTGCATGATGTGTGTGGAAGTATCTAACAATCTCTGGCACACAGTAGGTATTCAATCACCAAATTTTTCAGAATGCAAGACACACTGGACCATAAGATGCACCTAGGTTTTAGAGGAGGAAAATAGGAATTTTCCTATTTTCCTCTCCTGTAATTCCTCTCCTGCTGCCTGCCTGCCTGCCCCTTGGGAAAGGGTTTCTTCTGCCTCCCACCTCCAGCGTTTGCTGTCCTGAGGCTGGTGCAGGGTCAGGGGTGGGAGTGTGGAGGACATGGCATGGGAGTTAGAAAGTTTCACGTAACTGACGCCGTATGATATGACTTCGTGCTTTCTGAAGCTGACAGCTGTTGAAAGCTCTTTATCTTGTGGGAACACGTTGCGGGTTATTCAGAGACCCCATTCACCCCCCGAGGTTCTCTTCCTGGGTGGAAGTTTCTCTGGTTCATGTGGTCGTTTACTTCTTTGCAGCCCCTTAAATGAGGTTTTAATAACTTGTTCTAAGCAGGCATCTTTGTCTTGCTCTTGCTCATGGACCGCATCAGGCTCATAGCAAGCCTCTCATTTTGTCTGCACGAACAAACTCCAGACGTGCGAGAGGATCCCAGAGTCTCCACTTGTTTCAGTTTGCCCCTCAGCCGCTAGCCAACCTGCCTCATTCATTTAGGGTTCTTAATAGAGAGTCAGACCCCAGTCTGGCCTGCTGTGTCCTCCACCCCCCAACATCCAGAAACACATATTAAAGTCTCTGGGCATACCTGTGGGACACCTGCTTTCAACTCAAGGTGATGGGGGCACATCCCCCAGCTCTCCTGCTTTGGAAGGAGGGCCTCCTTACTACAGCTCTCTCCATAGAAATTGTTCTCGTAAATCTTTCCTCTTTGAACCCTCTTTTGACTCATTTGATAGCCTCAAAGTGAGGAAGGGACTTGAGAGTTTAACCAAAGTTGGGGTTCATTCTTTTTGCAAATCCTACAGAGGTGTCTATTTCACTTGGAAAATGCTGCTTATTATATGTTTGATGACTCAGTCAAAACTTCCAATTTAATATGCTATGTCATCAAAGTTGACACCATTTGGACCAAATAAAACCCAGATAAATTATGGAGAGATCAAATCAAGTCTCAACCAGGCTTCTAAAATGAAGAGGAGAAATGGGAACGCTGGATCTCCACCACTGTGAGACAGGGGCTGAGACATTTTCATTCACACGCCACAGGTTGGGCTGACTTGGTTAGTTCCAAAGACATGAGAGCAGACATGTGAAATGGACAATGGATTATATCTTGAGAGCAGAATTTTAAGCCTGGATGGAACCCTTTACATTTTGGAAAGTTTGCTGTGGCCACAGTATGAAGGATGAATGAGGGGTGGAGGCTGGAGGCTGGGAGAGGCCACTATGGTAATCCAAGTGAGAAGCTATAAAACGGTAAGTTATTGCACTGACAGTACAATAGAGATGAGAGGACAATGTTCTAGACAGTTACATGGCAATGTTTCCAGTAGTGGATGATAGATTGGATATTGAGGAAGGAGTTAATGGTCATTTCAAGTTTCTGCCTTGAATAACTGGGAGAATTTTAACTCTACTCACTAAGATACAGAAGTTCAGATTTATGGGGGAAAGGTGCCTATTTCTTTTATGGCCAAGGAGGGGGGCTATGAGGACCAGGCAGAAAAGGATATTGTGGTGGGTTACAGTAGGTTTGCTGAAGGAAAATATCCAGAAAGGAGTAAATTCTGAGTAGAGTTTAAGTCCTACACTGGCGTCTGTATTAATTCTTCATACCAATAATTGCCTATGAGAATACGGTTGCTTAATCTTCACTGTGAAACAAAAAATTACTGTGATACTATTAAATTAATGTCAATACCATTGATCCTATAAGAAGGAGCCTAATGGTAAGGGAAAATTACATTAAAAATCACAGGTAAAGAAAGGTGCTATACTAAGCCTTCTACTGAAATTTTCTTCCTTTTCATTTTTTTCTGTATTTTATTTCATCTACACACTCATTCCTCCTTTTATATTCAGCTTGCATTCTAGTTCTCGTGGAAGACTGTATATCACTAAAGGTTTCCCCCCAACACCCATCCCACAAGGGAAGGCACATGACCTAGGACAGCCAATTGGAATACCCTAGCCCTCTTGTACCCAGTGATCGGTTCGGGAATAAGTCTGTGTCTCAAGCAGCACTGATCACATTCTTCCCTTTGATTGCTCTAAGGATATGGGGAGAGGATAGCTGTCTCTCTGCAGGACTTTCTAAATACTGAGTGGGAGAGGCTGTGGTTGCCAGGTGCCATTTTTCTCCTCCAGTGGGACCTTGAAGCAAACTACATATCTGGATTTCTCAGTTATGCTAGCCAATAAATTCCTTCTTCCTGTTTTTTTAGAATTTTCTTAATATAGTTTGATTTGTTTCCCTTGCAAGCAAGATAACTCTGAACACTCCCTTAGTTCCCCAGGTAAAGCGCATAGCTCTTTCCCATGTGCCCTTACTGCTCTATTGAGATATTGCATACCATACACTTCACCATTTTAGTTACAATTCAGTAGTTTTTAGTATGTTCATAGAGTTGTGCCACTATCACTGCTATCCAGTTTTAGAACACGTTAATATCCCAAAAGCAACCTCATACATATTAGGAGTAAGTCACAATTACTGCCCCTGGCAACCACTAATCTAGTGTATGTCTCTGGATTTGCTTATTCTTGACATTTCATAAAAATGAAATCATACAATAGTCACCCTCTGTGTCTGGCTTCTTTCATGTAGCATGCTGTTTTCAAAGTTCATCCATGTTATAGCATGTATCATTACATCATTTCTTTTTATAGACAAATAATATTCCACATTTTGGTTATTCATTCATCACTGATGGACATTTGGGTTGTTTCCACTTTTTGGCTATTATTAATAATGTTCTATGAATATTTGCATACAAGTTTTCATGTAGACATATGTTTTCAGTTCTCTTAGGTATATATATAGGAGTAGAATTGCCAAATTACATGGTAACTTTATGTTTAACCTTTTGAGGAATTGCCAGACTATTCTCCAAAGAGACTGCATCATTTTACATTCCCACAAGCAATGTATGAGGACTCAAATTTCTCCACATCCTTACCAACACATCTTATTATTTGTCTTTTTGATTATGTCATCCCAGTGACTAAAGTGGTACCTCATTGTGCTTTTAATTTGTGTTTGCCTGATGGTTAATGACTTTGACCATCTTTTCATGTGCTTATTAAATATTTGTAAATTGTTTGTTGGAAAAATGTCTATTTTAATTCGTTGCCTATTTTTAAATTAAGTTATTTGTCTTAACTATTGTTGGGTTGAAATAGTTCTTCATATATTCTGGATACAAGTCTGTTACCATACATATGATTTGCAAACATGTTATCCTATTCTGTTCAAGTACAGTTTTCTGTCTTTTACTCCCATCCCAGTCCACCCCCCAGTGCTCTCCACCTCCCTCCCATTTCCACCCCCCTTTGTTTCTGTCCATGTGTCCTTTATACTTGTTCCTGTTATCCCTTCCCTTTTCCCCTGAAATTCCCTCCCCCCTCCCCTCTGGTTACTGTCAGCCTGTTCTCTATTTCAGTGTCTTTGGTTATATTTTGCTTGCTTGTTTGTCTTGTTGTTTAGGTTCCTGTTAAAGGTGAGATCATATGGTACATTTACACAATGGAATTCTATGCAGCAAAAAGAAAAAAGGAGCTCATACCCTATGCGACCACATGGATGGAACTGGAAAGCATTATGCTAAGTGAAACAAGCCAGGTGGTGAAAGACAAATACCATATGTTATCCTATTCTGTAAGTTGCTTTTTTAAAACTTTCTTTATGGTGTACCATAAATGTTTTAAATTTTGATGAATTCCAATTAATTTATTTTTTCTTTTGTCTCTTACATTTTTGCTGTTATATCTAAGAAACCATTGTCTGATCCAATATCATAAAGATTTATACTTGTGCCTCCTTGTAAGAGTTCTATAGTTCTAGGTCTATTGTTCATTTTAAGTCAATTTTTGTACCCCACTACTGCATTTTGGGTCTTCCTTTTTATGTACTTGTCCAATTGCACTATGATTTCTGGTACCTAGAAAAAGTATGCTGAGAATAAGTAAAGTTGGGAAAATATGCACAGTAATTTCCCATCTTAAAGCTTCACATCACAGTATCTACCCATTAAAAGCTTCAAGTAGACATCAGTACAGAAGACTATTTGTTTCCTTTAATTTCATGCTTACAAACACCACCGTCTGGTGGATGCTGGGTTGTACTTCCAGATGTCCTGACTCATAGCCCCAGATGCTGACAGTGCTCCTGGGAACCACTCTGTAGCTATTGGCCCCTTTGAGAATTGGCTAGCTGAATAGAGGGCTACCTTGTCCAAGGTCATGCTCCCTTCCTGGAATGGACCACGCCCAAAAACCAATTGGCATGAGGATATTAAAGTCCTGTTTGTCTTGTTCTACCTCCAGGACATCTTTGCTGGGTCATCTCATCTTCAGAGTCCTTGCAGTATCAGCCGAGGCTGCCCCTAAGACTGCAGCCCACCTTCTATTTGTCTAATCTGCTTCCATCCTTTCCTTCCCCAGGTGTTTATCTTAAAAACATGCACTGAGAATCCTCTTCCATACACAGCTGCATCTCAGCAGCTGCTTTGAGGAGAACCCAACCTGTGACAAAAAGAATATCCCAAACATATTGGAATATTCACTGTATGAGAGACTTACCTCCTGGAGAAGTATTTACAGAACACAAGTTTGGGAAATACAATAGAACAGAGGCAAGACTTGCAACCAGAAGAGCTGATATGGGCTCAAACTTGCCAATTGGCTGGCTGTTTAATCCTGATCAAGCTGCCTATCTGTCAGAGCTTCATGTTATTATTAATAAAATGAGCACAGTAAAACCCACTTCACAGGAAGGTGAACAACCTAGCAGACTTCTAAGGACATCAATTCAAAAGAGCTCCATGATACAGATAGGGTTTTTTTTTTTGTCTGTTTTCTCTACTACTTACTATGATATATCCCAAGTGCCCAGAATTATGTCTGGCACATAATAAGCATTTGATAAATGTCTGAATTAATTAAGTAAATAATACACATTTAACCTTTGAAAATTTTTATTGAGATGTGTTTTCAGTCAATATTGTTGGTAGGTCATAGCCATTCGTGAACAAAATAAGATTACTTTCAGGGCATATTATAAAAGATCTCCTTGCTGACCTCTCCCATACTGATTGGGCAGCCATAAAACTATCGGCACCATTATGGCTGAGATTTCTTGGGCAATGTCCCACAAACCTTTAAATGCACCAATTTATTTTGCTGACCTTTCTTATAGTAGGTCGTATTCTCAAGCAAATAACTAAAAAGTCACTTACACTGAATATCATGTTCAATTAAAGCAAGCTTCATAAAGCCCCAGTGAAATGATTTTTGAAAACTTATTAGTTTAAAGTGTAAAACATCTTGAGCCTTATTAGGAAGCGTCCAAATACCTTACCATTTTTGCCTGTTGCAGCATGAATAGAGCAAAGAAATTCAACTTCATTTGGCAAATCCCGAAGACTCTGTCTCCATGGCACCAGACAGCAAGGGTGAATGGAAGTCCTGGGGCTGCGTGGTTTGTGCTGCGTGTCACCCATGATTGATGGGTGTACGAAAGATGTAGCTTCTTCCCATATGAAGCTTTCAGCCACCAGAACATTAGCATCCTTCGAGACTTAGGAGAGGTTTGGGGACATGGCTCTTGCCTTTCAGGTAAAATCTAGTGGGAGTTAACATACCAAACTAAAATACTCCAAAGAACATGACCAAGGAAAAGATTCACAGGAAGAGATCCAATCGAGTTGGAAAGGAACACTGGGAAGGATGCCGTTCACCATTTCCAGGACTTGAAAAGGCACCTTGAAGAAGGTAGCACCCGGATTGTGTCTTCATGACTAAATATAATTTCTGAAAGATAGGGACATAAGGGAAAGACATTCTGGGAAAGAAACAGTATAAACCTGGAAACCGAGACAAAATATAGGGCATCAAAGGCTGAAGTGATGGGCAATGAGAATGAAGACAGATTGTGGTGGGGATTAAAGATTTCTGAATACTTTATAACATGCAATTGATCACTGGGTTAGAAATTATCTTCCATAGTTCTCCCGTTATACAAGGTCTGTCCAAAAAGGTTTCAGCCATTGTTAACATAACAATGGTTTGCACGACATCAACGTAACCTGGCAGCCAAGGAGAGGGGACTGGAATGCTCATGCGTGAACAATGATGACTTCAAATGTACTGGTCAGTGGGGGCAGTAGATGCCAGTGAGTGAGTGTGTGCACTGAGTGGCCGTCACACTCAAAATGACTGAGTGAATAGAGGAACGAATCTGCATCAAATTTTGCATTAAGCTTGAACATTCCTCTGTGGAAACTCTTCAGATGATTCAGAAGACTTTCAGGATGATGCAATGAGTGCAGTGCAAATAAAAGTGTGGCACAAACGCTTCAAAGATGGTTGAGAATCTGTTGAAAGTGATCTACATTCTGGAAAGCCTTCAACAGCAGAACACCTGAGAGTGTTGAACGTGTACGGGCTGCAATCAGCAAAGATCAGCGACTGACAGTGTGAGAGCTACAAGCTAATCTGAGAATTCCAAAAACTACTGTGTCTGAGATTTTGACAGTGAATTTTGGAATGAAATGTGTCCTGGCAAAATTTGTTCCACTGCTTCCGTTACCAGAACAGAAGGAACATCGTCATGCTGCAGTTGCTGAGAGAACTGTGTGAGGTTCCAAGGTGCCCACTCTGAAGGGAATTGAAGCATCATTGTCCTATCTACAACGTTTCTTGTATCTTGTATCTTCTTCAATAAATGTCTCTATTTTGCATCGTACATGGCTGGATACTTTATGGACAAATATTGTATTTTGTGCCCTAAATCTTCAACCAAATTTTAAACTACTTAAGGGTAAATATAAAACCATATAGAAATAACTTATCTGAAGGTAGAGCTTCTGGCAAATGTGCATCTCCAGAATAAAACCTTGGATGTTGAAATGAATGGAAGTAAAATAGAGGAATTGAGAGAGAAATGGAGGAGGAAGAGGAGGAAGAAGAAGAGAGAGAAAAAGGCAGAGAAAGAAGGCCCCATGAATCAATAAAACCCCAATGCTAAGTATAGGCTGAGTCTAGGTTTGAACCCTGATTTTGTCACTTATTAACTGTGGGACCTCGTTAAGTCCTGTCTCCTCCTGTGCAAAATGGGCACCATAGCACTGCCTGCCCTAGAGGGGGACTGAATGAAAATACACAAAGCACCTCGAGTATGGCCTTGCATGGCAACCGGTCAGTCTGTGTCACCTAGTCAGTGCAGCTGCTGGGTGCTGGTGCTGCCTCCTGGTGCTAAAGCTCGAAGCTTTTTCTAACAAGTTCTTATGTTCTAACTCGGGGTCTACTGACTCTACTAAAGTGAGACGTTTCTCACTTTGCTTGGCTGGTTTTGACATGCTAAAGCAGGGATGCAGAGCTGATCACAAAGAAGTGTGTCCAGGACCCATAAACAATTGGCGTGAGACACACGAAGGGAAGACAGAGCCAGCACCTCAGATGTGTGTCTACAGAATGCACCGTGCACACTTGGCTACATTTAAAGCATCACAAGGATGTAGTTGGTGTGCACAACAGTGTTCCTGAGTTGGTACAAAAGGCTAAACGCCTTCATTCAATCCAAGCACCTTCCATATTCAAAGCATTATGAGCGAGGTGGGGATTATACAAGTAGAAAGGACGCTTTTTTAATGGAGCTTGCAACAAGTTAAGAAGTAGATAATATGGCCTGGAAATTTTCCATCCAAAACAGTTAAAATGAGCTAAAGTTTGTCATCTGAAAAAAGAAAAAAAAAAAGGCTTGCGGAGGGGGAGTGCAGACAGCTTATTTCCCGACAGTGTTTGCTAATGAGGTTACAGAACACGTCCTGCTGAGCACAGAGCAGGTGCTCACAAGTTGCTTGCCAAGTGAACTGGGTTTGTTTCGCTTTGCTTTTGCACAATACAATATGTGAAATCACCATTCTTTCTCCATCGGTAACTCATCTTTGTGCCAAAGGACTGCTCCTCCTCTCACATTTCCTGTTCTAAGCCCTGGCACTGCCGTCCTGGTCCTGAGTGAGTCAGACCAGAGGTCTGGAGCCGTCTTTAATCTCCCCTTCACCTCACCACCCACACCGAAGGTCTCCGCAGTCCATACATTGTTCTGTAGGAAAGAAAGTCTAGCTTTGTCCAGACAGGAATGAAGGAGACCCCTTTGCTGTCAGATATCAGAGGCCCTGTGTCCCCGCTGTGGACTAAGTGCAGTCCTGCTGGCCTCCTTGAAGTTGCCCTATGATATCTGCTCCATGCACTTGCTGTTTCCATTTCTGTGAGTTTTTCCAAGTGTGTTCCAGGCCCTAATAAGCCGAGCTCAGGAAGAAGGGAATTCCTCCTACTGCGGACTCTACAAAGGGGATGCCTCCAGCCAATGAGAGCCAGCTTTCCGCTGAAAAAGCTAATTGTCGTTAATTCCTGGACAAAGATAATTTTTTTCTCTGTAGCTTTTGTTTTGTCTTGCTTTAACAATGAAGCCCTGGTCACAATGAATAAGCCCTTTAGAGAGTATTATTTCCATCCTTCTCTTTCTCATGTCACCCAACAAGAAAGGCAAAAAACTACAGGGTGAATGGAAGGCTTATGAAGACATTTTGCTTTTCAAAAATTTCCAGAGCAGACTATAAATTAGTCAGCTGATTCCGGTTGTGAGGTGATGGAAGCCTAGGCTTGGATATTTCCCACCAAGCAGACTGGGCAAAGTTTTAGTCGAGTATCCATATGGTAGGTGTTCAGTGCATCATTTTTGGACTGATTGAATTCTCTTATACCATATTAGGCAGTTTCCCAAGTGAAAAACAAATCACTGTGGCTGTTTCTCTTTCTGGGTTAAAAAGTTCTGTGTGTAGAATAATGCTAAGATCCCTAGGATATGACTGAATGTCTCCCCGTGCAATCAAATCATTGATTGGCCCACACTTAGAGAATGTAGCAGAAAACATCATTTCTTTGATTCAGTCCCCAGGTACTAACTGGTCTCCCTGAACTGCATGGGTTTCCCCGCCTGCCTGATACCTGTAGCCCTCTTTATTTGGGAAGAAAGGCCCACATTCACAAATGAATCTTTTTCTTTAAGTCAGTGGTCTTAAAAGAAAACATATGAGCAGAAATGGAATTTATTGAAAGTATACAGAATAGCTGAAAGAAGTGGATAATTGCCACAGAGAAGTGCTGCATTGTGGACTGGCCCAGGGAGAGGACTGACATCTCTCTTGCTGGCCTGAGCCACACCCCTCCTCCCCTTCCCGGGAATCTTGCTCAGCTGCCTCCACCAGTGGGAGTGGTTGGCTGAGCCCCCTTGTTTGCAGAACCAGCTCGTCTTCAAGGCCCAGCGTGGGGAGTGTCTGAAGCGTGAAGCCAAGGTCACGTGCCCACCCACCTGGTGAGTACTTGAGGATATATTGTTCTCTAGGGTCCTACCAGCCACACTGTGGTCCCTGAAGGCAAACAAATCCGGCATTGGCAGCCTCTTCCTAAGACTCAAGGTGGCAGCACTCTTCCCAGCGGAAAGGCACTCAAATGCAAAGTTGCCAAGAAGAATGACAAATGTCCACACACCTTAACCCAATACTGTCTTGATGTGCCCATGTTCTTTGGTCTATGAACTCCTGCAGGAAGCACAAGATGTGACCAGTGAGAGGAGGCTAAGAAGAGTCAACGGGCAACAGGGCATGAGGGAGCATTGTGATAGAAACGGGGGAAGAGAGAACGATGTGATTGGCACACAGCACACAGTCAGCTGCTCACCTGCCATGCACTCCTACTCTAAACAAACCTTGGAGGTGCTTGAGTATCAGGCCAAGTAACACTCAGCCAAAGGCAAACCGTAAGGTCACAGCGAGTTGTTTTGTTTCTGGTTTTAGTGATGGCTTAGAAAGGAAGTGATGAAGCTTTAGATAAGGCAATCCTGTTTTTCTTAATGCTATTGATATTATTCTTCACGGTAATAATTCATAAGGCTTTCTTTTATTACCCAGAAAATTTTTATTTCTATGTAGATAGTCCGATATGACATATGAAATGTCAGGACTGTTGGAGCCCCAGAAAAGCAAGTCCTCGTACTTCTTGAACCACATCACCACATTCCAGCAAAACGGGCGGCCTGTGTCATCGAACACGTCTGAATCAGCCACAGCTGTGGAGGTGCGATCATGTCCCCAGGGTCAAAGCTCAGCACACAGATGCAACGATCGGGCTTGCTCTTCACCCGGACAGTAGATCATCCTCATAGCCAATGCATTTCCTAAAGCAACGAGTGCATGTGCCTTGGTCAGCTTCTTCCTCACCACAAGCATGTTAGCAGTTCCTAGAAAAAAGCTTTCCATTTTCTGTCTCACCTGGTGAGCCAGAAAAGACGCTCATTAGATTTGACATCTAGGTTGCCTGCCCAAGAAACTCGAGCAAAGTCCAATCAGGGCCAGCTGCCACTTTCCACAGAGCAAATCCTCCAGCCAGCTGATAATCATGGGTGACCTGGGAATTGGCATGAGGGATGTAGTGGGCACCTGAACAAACACACCGAGGTGGGGTCCTGCCAGCATTCTGCTCCTACCTCATAAACTGGAACCGCCTCCTGCTGGCTGGTAAAGGCAGCTCTTGTTGGAACGAATGCCGAAAACCAGCAAACTTAAGAGCATGAAGCAGTCTCTCCTACCCCTCCTTTCCCCCTTCCCCTCTCTCCTCTTATTCTCACTTCTGCCTTCTCCTCCTCCTCCCCTCCTGTATCTGTTCTTCCTCTTCTTCCTCCTCACCTGCTCTCCCTCCATCTCTCTCCTCCCAGCTCTTCGAGTCCCCTTTCTTTCTCCCAGTGTCTCTCCTCTTCCTCTTTCTTCCTCTCCCTCCACACACACCTTCTCTCTTTGCTCTTTTCCTCCAGAATCTTGAGGTTGCCACTTCCAGGTCTTTAAGCCTCATTGTCTTTTTACAAACTTGACTCCTCAGGAGTTGCTAGCCTGTTCCAGTCCGTGCATTTCTTTTGGTCTGAATTCTTAACTCTCAGGGGTGGCGTGGGGCTGTACCAAGTGCTCCCTTGCAACCCGAGAGCTTCTTTGCAACCCGAGCCCAGAAAATCAATTTGTTTCCCACAGGATCTGACTGTAACACTAATCCCACAGTTCACTGGCATTCCCTCCCTGAATGTAACTCCTCTGCCATCTACTTAGGGAAGTTGCCCAAATAATTTTTCACTTATTTTAAGAAGATGGTAGGCAAGATTAAGGAGTAGAGTGAGGTATAATGCAAACATTAGTTTGGCATTGTGGGAGCTGAATGTTAAAGAGTTTGTGCGCATTTGAACCTGGGTTCTGATCCATTATTCATGGAGCACTGTCATGACCAGTCGTTAGTGCAGAGCCCTTGCAGGCCATGCCAGCCGCTGCCTTTCTGTGTCCAGGGACTGTGACCATTGGCAGCTAGAGGACTGGGTATTGATGAAGGAGCTCAGTGTGGATGTGAAGGTTCAATCCATGTGTTTTACTTCCCTTGTGAGAGTTGGCAGTTTCTGCTAAAAAAATTTTAAAGATTTTATTTATTTATTTTTAGAGAGGAGGAGGGAAGAAGAGAGGGAAAGAAACATCAATGTGTGGTTGCTTCTTGCATACCCCCTACTGAGGGCCTGGCCTACAACCCAGGCATGTGCGCTGACTGGGAATCGAACCAACAACCCCTTGCTTCACAGGCCAGCACTCAATCCACTGAGCCACACCAGCCAGGGAATCTGATGAAATTTTTTTAATGCACTTAAAGAGTCAGCTTTCTATCTGATCTTCTTAGGAGTTGCCATCCCCTTCCTTCTGGGCTACTTTTACCTTTGTGACTGGGTTTGGGTCCTAACCTTTCTGTCCAAGGAGTTATTTTTTCATTGCATCAAAATCTTGCAGTTTGTGGTGGCAGTGACTGCCAAGTACCCCAGGAAAGCAGGAACCTAGGCCTAATGTGGAGTCCTAAGCCCTGGGGGAGAGGCAGGATAGTGGCTTGAAAATCCAGAAGGGAGAGTTTGAGATCTTGGAGCAGAGTCTTGCCTGGGACTCACAAGAGGCCACTATGGGACAGACACTCTGCCAAAGCTATCTCTGCAAGGTCCTGATGCCATGGGCAGGCCTAGGGAGGCTTCGGGAAGCGGCACAGGCCTAGAGAAGTGCTGGGAGTGGGACAGACTACACAAGCCTCCAGTCTTGACCTTGACATAATTAGCTGTGCAACCTCAGTCAAGGTAGGCAATTTCTCTGTGCCCACATTTATTATTCTGTAAATTGACACTAATTCACCTCCTTCTTAAGGATGATTTTTGTGATAGAATAAGAGAGAGTCTGCACAGTCCCTAATCCCGTACAGTAGGCACTTGATAATGGACTCTGCTTAGGAAACAGAAGGGAGAAAGCAGCAGGAAGCAGAGAATAGTAGCGAGGAAGGGGAAGGAAACTGGCAAAACTATCAGCAGAACAGCTACAGGAATGGGCCCTTAGCCTCAGGTAAAAGGTCTGTTTGCAAGAGGGAGCCATAGCAGAAGACAGTGTTCTTTTGGAGCAGCCAGGGCTGGAGAGCTGCTCCTGAAAGCAGCTGCGGTGATGCCTGTAGCAATAGCTTGATTTGCAAAAAGTCCTGGAGCTGTTGGAAGAGTGATGCCAACCACCTCCCTGATGCAGAGTGTTTGAAGTTGAGCTTCTACTTTCTCCAAGGCAAACAGCGTTTTTTGGGGTTTTTTTTTTTTTTTCAGTTTGGAACTTGGAGCTGACGGTTGGGAGTGACAGGGTTCTTTAAACATTTTTCTTTCCCTAGATGGAACATTCATTCCCATCTCAACTCACAGGCTCCCGGAGAAGCGTCTGGCCCTCTTGGAATTTCTCACAACAATTCCAGCTATCCCAGCTGTCACTTCCTAGTGCTGTTTCCCTAACAAGGGTCAGTATGCCTGGGGTTCTCTTTCACTCTGAGTCCACACCCCTGAGTTGAATCAGGCCTGTGGAAAAAGCGGGGGTGGGGGTTTACCCCCCTCTTCCCCTTACCGCTCAGCAGCCAGCATGGTCCCATTCTCATCCAAGAATGTGACTTCGAGCTGGCTTGGATAGACAAGACTTTGTCTTTGAAGAGCATGCCTGGTCCATTAGGAAAAGGCCTCCCCTCTCCTCCCCCTCTCCTCCCCTCTCCTCCTCTCTCCTCCCTTTTCTCTCTCTGACCCAGGGTGATTTTCCTCAACCGATCTCAACCAACAAGGCTGAGTTCAAGTCTGCCCATGTATTTTTAGACAAATTCTTCTCTGGGTTAATTCTAGTGGCTTAAAGAAGACATGTTCTTACTAAAGCACTGTCTCTAGGCGGCATGCGTGGAGAGACTGGCTCTGTGAAGTGAGGTGGCGGGGCTGGGAGGAGGGTATGCGTGGGTGTGGCTGTGTGTTAATGATCTTTCCTTCCCCTCTCCCTAACAAAAGGTTCTAAATCGGTAGCTCTTTAAAATGAAGAGAGAGGAGGGCGTGGCCGACAGTCATACACACATCCTACAAGTCTTCTCTTGAAAATTTCAAACACAGCACTGCTATTTTTAAAAGGCACGAAGGCTATGCTGCAGTTGAACAATGCAGGGAGCTATTTGTGCCTGGTCCCACCTTAACACATGCCTGCCTAGGAGGCCAACATCTCCATCATCAACCGTGATACTCGGTGCCCAACCTGCTTGCCCGAGGCCTGGAGAGTTTCAGCCGCAGCGGGAACACAGATTCCCCTAGCTGAAGCAGTCTTCTCTCGGCAAACGGAGGCCATGAGAGAACACTGGGCCCACTGTAGGCTGTTGATGATAAGTAGAGAAAGGAAGCAGGACGCCACCAGTAGGTCAGAGACCCTGCAGGGTCACTACAGAACTGAGCAGCATTTTCCTCTGTTCTACTTCTTGCTTTTCTTTCCCAACCCAGCCTTCCTCTGTTGAATGTCTGAACATAGAATGTCTCTCTCTCATACTATGTTTCAGTATCCCATCACAAAAACACAGGGATATTGTATCAGTGTGCTAAGGCTGCCAAATCAAAAGACCACAGATGGGGAGTCTTAAACAACAGAAATGTATTTTCTCAGTTTCTGCAGGCTGGTTGTTCAAGATCAAGGCGAGGACAGGTTTGGTTTCTCCAGTGGCCTCTTTTCTTGGCTTGCAGATGGTCACCTTCTCACTGTGTTTTCACGTGGCCTTTTCTCTGTGAAGGTACCTCCCTGGTGTCTCTTTCTCTTCTTATAGAGACTCAGTCACATTGAATCAGGATCTCACCCTCATGACCCCGTTTAACTTTAATTACCTCCTTAACAGTCCTGTCTTTAGACACAGGGGGTTAAGACTTCATCATACGTGTTTTGAAGGAACACGAGCCAGTTCATAACAGGTATAAAGCAGCAACAGTCTAGAATGTACTCTCAAACAGGCGGCGTGCAGATTCCTAAACTCTCACGCCGACACGGCACAACCTGCAGATGACGCTGCCCCCATGGAGATGGGTGTGCACATGTGCTTGCAATGGCATGCCAAGACGGAGCCACTCGGGACCGTGGAAATGGCTCAGAGACACGGGGCTGAGGTGACAGGTAGTGGGGACACATGCTAGGAGGTCCAGAGACTCCAGCATTGGGCAGGACATCTTTGCCCTCTTCGCACTGAGCCCTGAATGACAGGGGGTTGGGAAGGTGGGCCAGTGAAGAAGAATGCCGGGGCCTGGACAGAGCAGGGACAAGAAGGATCAGAGATGGGCCATTCCCATCCTTTGACGTGTCCCTTCCTTCTCCCAAGGACTCTGTCTTGAACAGATGACTAAAACTCTGAGGGAGGAGTTGCTTCCTCACCAGCCTCAGGTCTGGGACCCACCAAATCCACGTGGGCACCCCCCTCCTCCCTGAGGGCACCCAGGGCCTTTCCTGATGCCCTCCCAGGGCTGTAGGGCTGACTGGACACCAACATCCCAGGGGGGTCTCTGAGGAGAAACCAGTGAGAGGCCCTGTGAGGTGCTGCCCAGTGCTATTGTCAAAGACATTCTCCTGGACACACCCTGGAGGGCTGCTGCCTTTGCAAATGGAAAGAAGGAGAACCTTGCCCCTCCCACCCAGATGCAGTTGGGCCTGAGACAAATGCCTGGCCTGCCGCAGCTGCTGACGGCCAGTAGGGGGTCATCTCAGTTTGTTAGTGGCTAATACCCAGTGACTTCTGGTCATCGCATGGTCTCCTGAAGGGGAAAATGGTGAAGCATCATGACAACTGTCTCAGAAACAAAGTCTGAAATGCTTCTTGAGAGCCTCAGGATGGTGTTGGTGAAGGTAATGCTCCCTAATCCTTCTTATTTTCTCCCAGTTTCTTCCTCTGTCACTACCAAACCCCAAATCCTAATGGAGTCCCCCTGGTCACTCAGTAAATGCCAAAGTCCTCATAGAGACCTGCAAAGTACTGGGTCCCTGGTGTCTCTCTGATCACATGCTCTACAGTTGTCCCCGTGGTCCTCCCTGCTCTAGACACTCAGTGTCCTTGCTATACCCAAATGCCAGGCATGCACCCTCTCAGGACCATTGTCGTGTCCTCTCCCTGAAGGACGTTCTCCTTGCCATACTCTTGGTTGGGCCACCCCCTCGGTTGGGCCGCCCTGGCCACCTGTCTGAAATTGCACATTCACTCCTCTGCTCCTTATCTCCTTGCCCTGCTTTATTTTCCTCTGTAGGACTCCGCACAATCTAACATCTATGTATTTTACTTATTTATCATGTGTCTTCCCCTCCATTAGAATATAAACTCCATTTCTGATTGGTTCTTACCATATCTGCATTGCCTAGAATAGTGCCTGGCAGGTGCATAAAGAGTTTTTCAGTAAACACACCCCATTAAGTTAAAGCCCCGTTTTCTCCATGTCCAGTGGAGAAGGCCAGCATCATGGGAGGGAGTACACTGTGGGCCTGGGATGACCTTGGTCCTCCAGAGTTGACCACAGCCCAACAATTACTAGGGAAGAAGGGCATACAGACCTTGCAGAAAGTAAGGTGTACAAGAAATACAGCATATTCCACTGGTCTGCATCCCAGCTTGGTTTCTCTTTTCCTATCACCTCTTGTTACAGTGGTGGAAACTCATCATTTCTCATCCCTGAGGTTGTGGATTAAATCACACCAAGTTTCAGTGGATTTGCATTACACCAATGAGCCAGTGGGCTGGCAGCATCTGGCCCAGACTGTCTGCTCACATAGGGACCTCCTAGAATGTATGGCATCTCTTTGGGATGTTGGGAAGTGCCCTGCCTGGTTTCAGGAGCTGTAACCACCCCCCATGGCTAAGGCTGAGTGAGTGACCTTGGGACCATAAGCCACTAAGGAGACAAAGCTTATCTCCCTGGCAGGGGTGCTGCTTCTGCTCCTTTTTCCATAACTGGCCTCCAATGCTTGATCAGTTTGCCAGGTAAGATTGACAGGTAAGAATGACAGGTAAGATTCCCCAAGGAGGAAACGACCTAAGACAGGCATGATCATGTGGAGGCCCCAGGGAAGGACTTGGGGGGCTATGGAGAAAGGGGGTGATGGACCTTTGCCCCTCAGCTTTAACAAAGTCTGAGTCCTCGTTCTGTCTGCGAGAAGTCTCCTAATCTCTTAGTTATCTTGCCTCCTCTGCCTGACTTAAGCCTGAAACAATGACAAAGGGCAGGCAGCCCTGTGCTGGAAAGGGGGGGCTCCCTGGGAGATCAAGCCCGAGAAAGAATATGTAAAATCCTGTGAAACCTGCTTTGCTAAATTGCTAAGAAACCTGCTTTGCTTAATTAAATGATAAAGGTCCGAGCAGGAAATGAGTTTGTTTCCCAAAGTTTTGTAGTCTTTAGCTAATAGACCCTGACTCAGAAGAAGCCCTAATAGTTCTTTGTATGCTATCTACTATTTGATCCTTACTGCCTGACAAAGATTACTGAGCTGTACCTGTATTCCTGCACAAATTAAACCAAACAAAGCTTGTCTAGGCAAGGGCGTGCGGCACTCTCCCTTTGAGAGAGTGGCCAGACCACTCCAAGGTGCTCCCCCCTTGAGGGAGTAGCCACGCCATCCCTTTTCCTCCACAGGACTCAGTACTCTGTGTGAATTTGTCTCACATCTCATCCATAACACTGCGGGCACTGTGGGCCAGTGCACACGTCATTGGGCCTTTGTCCTCGACTCACACAGGTAGCTATGGTGAGATCCTTTCTTCCCCTTTGCAGCCCCCTGAGTTCCGGTGGCTCTGTCACTTCCTCTGCACTCAAAGACATACACAATGTTTGCTGCCTCTGTGATGTGCTGGAGCTCAGACATGTCTGAGGAATGACAAAGTCCAGGCTAGACCTGCTGCACAGCCAGCGGCCGCCTCCCAACGGCTCCTCCTGGGCTGCAGGGGGCCAGACCCCGCCCAGCTTCCTGAGACCTTCCAAGGTCTAGTCATCTCCTCACTTCTCCTCTATTCAATGGTTTCTTCTGGCTGGGAGCAGAAGGAGAAGCCAGAGAGAGTCGATGTGTGGGGAGAATTCCAAGTGCAGTTATTGGCTTTGAAGATGAAGGAGCTGAGTGAGAGGACTGTCCTCCAGCTGCAAGCACCTGGACTCTGCCTATACCCTGAGTAAGCTCCAAGGGCGATTCTTCCCGGAGGTTCTGGAGAAGAGCCCAGCCTGACGGCCCCTTGATTTCAGCTGTGAGACTGAGCAGAGGCTCAGTTGAGCCCACCAGTCTCCTGACCTATAGAACTGTGGGCTAATAAATGGCTCTTGTTTTAAGCCACGAAGTCTATGGTAATTTGTTATGCAGCGATAGAAAATAAATGTGGGGGCAAAAGAAAAAGTGCCTGACACTATGGAAGCACTTCATAAATACATTGCATGTAATTTTCTCTCTCTTTTTGTTGCTGCATGTTTTATAGATATACTGTGGCTGACCCAGTGCTCCCCAAACACTCAGCATGCTGTCGACTTTTCCCAGCCTTCCTTGCTGTTAAGTTGAGGCCAGATCACTAATTTTGGCCAGTGGGCTACAAGTGCAAGTGACATGTGCCATTTCAGAGCCAAGCCGATTATAAACTGGGTGGTTCACCCACCTCTCCCTTCCCTGGCTGGAGAGCACATGTTCTGGATGGTGCGGCTGCGAGAGCCTGAGCCCCACCCACCAGGTCCGCAGGGGCCCACGTGCCCCACCAACCCGCACTTCCCCTGTTACGGGTCCACCACTGCTACGGCTAGTCTCAGCCTGACGGGCACACACGCGTTCACCCTAGGGACCTGATGCAAAAGTCTACAAAACAAAGCAGAGAATTCTTCGTTTTTTAGTTCCTTTAAACATTATCTTCTCTAGCGTCGTTAGGTTATTTGTTATAAGTCACTAGTTACTGACAAAGAAGGGAAGGGTAGTCAGAGAAAAGCATTCGGAAGCATTGCCAAGAGAAACATCAAATAAAACCACCGCTAAACCAAGTCATTGGGGAAATAGTAAATTTATAATGTCCTTATAGATATTTATCTACACCCCTGAATTTCTTCCAAAAAGTTAGGCTCACTGCTAGGAACTACAGCATCTCTGGCCTATCATCGGCGTGTGACGGCAGACCCTTGGTCTCGGTGTTTGCTGCCCCAGCTGACATGGGCTGCTTACAGACAGTCCCCGAGGGTTCCTTCGGGTGTCTCGGCCTCCACTGCTCTCCCTTGCCATTCTGAGCTCCACACAGACAGTGAGCTTCTAGGAGGTCAGCCAGGTCAATTCACTTCCTGCTTGAAAGCTTTGGGAAAAGTCCAAACTCCTGTCCACAGCATGTATAAGGATTTGTGCCTGATCTTGCCGTGCTCACTCCCGCACCGTATCTCAGGCCGCAGTCCAGGTCCACTGCCTTTCTGCTGTGGCCTTTTCTCTGTTCCTCACACAGACCTCAGAAGGTGCACATCATCCCCTCTGCCTAGAGTCCTTGCGCCTCCCTCTCACATGGCTGCTTCTGCCTAACTCTCCTCTAGGCACTTAAAACAGTATCACTCCTTGGTTTAAAAGGTACCACTTTTAAGAGCGCTTCCCTCACTATCCTGTATCTACCTCCTCCTGAGCCCCACATCCTCTATTTTAACCCTAATCTATCTAGACACTTCAGCAGTTTTGAATTACGTTGGTTGTTTATGTGGTTTTTCTTTCCTCATTACAATGTAAGCCCCACAAAAGTTTCAGAATCTTGAGGGATCTGAGATTTTTACTCTCCATACAAGCTAACATGCCGGCCTGCTGTGGTTTAGGGCAGGGGTCCCCAACCTCTGGACTGCAGACCGGTACCGGCCTGGGTATGTTAGGAACCGGGCCGCACAGCAGGAGGTGAGCTTGAACGTAATGTGCTTGCGTCATCCCGAAACCATCCCTTCCACCCCAGTCCGTGGAAATATTGTCTTTCACGAAACTGGTTCCTGATGCCAAAAAGGTTGGGGACTGCTGGTTTAGGGGATGCTGGCAGATGACATGAGACTCCTGGGTCAGAGACAAAGGACTAGTACAGCACAGGAAGGGGCATGAGCTTCAGGCTTGTGCGTCAGTTCCCCTTGCTCCTCAAGTCTAGATGGAGATGTCCAGAAGCGTACTGCACATGCAGGTGTGGGCACTGCAGCTGAGCAACCCTGTGCTTCAGGAACCCCAATTGTTTCTAATGAGATGCAAGAGAGCCTGACCTTGGCTTTGGAGGGAGTCCTCTGTATTACACTTTAAACCAACTAGCGTTTTCTCTGGAAGGAGATACTATTTCCGTCTTCCAGGTTAATTGCTAAATAAGCATCCTCAAAAAGATAGTGCTCGTACTGGCAAGAGGTACAGAAATGTGAGAGACCACAGAGAACTGTCTCTTGATGGAGGCATTTATCAGAAACCTCCCCCCCCAAAAAAAGTTTTGGCCAAGAAATTATAATCTTACAAGAATTAAAGCTTAACCACCCACACATGGACATTACTAGTTTGAAGCAACCCACTGATACGAAGTTGAAAACAAGAGCAGGACATGTGGAGAATCAAAAGTTAGGGTCAAGCCTTGAGTGGTGTGGCTCAGTCGGTTGTGCGTTGTCCTGAAAAATGAAAGGTCACCAGTTCGATTCTCAGTCGGGGGACATGCTAGTGTTGCGGGTTTGGTCCCCGGCCGGGACATGTGTGAGAGGCAACCAATTGATGTTTCTTTCCTTCGCTTTCTCCCTTCCTCCCTCCCTCTCTAAAAATGAATACATAAATTCTTTAAAAAAAAGTTAGGATCAATATTGCTGGGAATTAGACAGATCAAGTAGGAAAACAACAGTGGCAATCTAAGTAGTCAGTCTTGTTTTTAGCTATGACCATGGGAAAAGTGTATTTGTGGCTTTCTCTTCGTTGATTAATTCTTGCAAATCAGAAAAATGAATAACTTTACATGCATAGTGTACCTAACATAAGCCTTATGCAGCATTCCACAATTTGTGTAAGTTTGCTCAACAGGCAAACAGTACAGGTGTCCCTGACACACCTACCCATCCTGCATGTCTCCAGTTAATGCTTGTTCCTCCAGGAAGTCACCCTTGATCTCTGAATCTGGGTTGGGTGTTCCGTTAGTACTGATCAGTAGTATTTATCATGCTGTTTGGATGGTTGTTTTGTCGGTGACCCCCAGGAGAACCACACCTCTTGGTTTTCATGCATGTATGTGGTCTCTCCCACATTGTCTGTGGGTCTGGTCTTGTGACTTGCTTGGACTGTGGGACATGAGTCAGAGTGACACAAGTAAATAATTGATAGGACTTGCACAATGGGGCGTGTACTCCTGGAACACTCCCTCTTGAAACCCAGCCACCAAACTCTCAAAAAGCCCAGGTAGGGCTCCCGGACCATGAGAGGTGAGTGGCCATGCTGGGCTGCCCAGCCCCAGCCCCAGCCCCAGCCCCAGCCCAGCTGGTTGCAGCCAGGCTGCCACAGCATGGGAGGCAGAGCCCCTGGCTGAGGCCAGTCTGCCACAAAGTTGTGAGAAATAAAAGTCATTGTTTTTTGTTTTTGGTTTTGCTTTTTTTTTAAGATATTGACTTGTAGGATGGTTTACACACAGCAGTAAATAATCAAAATATACTCTATTGTAATTAGCTGTTGCTTTTCTCTTTGCCAATCAATTAAAATGCTAGGAAGACAAGTCCAGGGTCTGCCTTGCTCTAAGTAGGGTTTTCATCAGCACTCTTTGGGTGACTCCTCGGGTCCCTCAGGTTAGGTCAACAGCACCGTCAGCTTCCATTGAACAGCGATAATTAAGTCATTTGATTCTATGCACATACAAGTCATCATGAAAGGAAAGGTAGAAATCTATGACTTCCTGTGTCTCCTGCTGAAATCGAAATACCCCATCAAGTAAAAAAAAAGTATTACTTTAAAGAACTTGTTACTTCTCTAAGCTTTCTTGTTCTTGGGAAGCCAGTTTAGGTGGAGCCCCCAAGTGGGGACTCTTCTTAGAAATGTGCTCAAAAAACACCTCCACCTCTAGTCACCCCGATGATCTGAGGGGAAGGGAATGTGGCAGCAAGGGAAAAAGTGGTTCTCATGGAACCCATGCAAAAATTCTTTTAATCAAGTCAGCCCCGGATTCCGCAGCCCAGCGATGAGGCCGTCACTGCTTGTTCTGAACTCTGCGATGGTGTTTTCACTGTTATAACCCTTTCTTATTCAACTTCAGTTTTTTTATATTTAGTTTTTGGTATTTTTTTTTACGCAACTCTGTTTCTGGGGAAAATTTTATTTATTTATAATCCTTTTAACATTTTAATTACACAGGACATACAATATTACATTGGTCTCCAGTGTACAAACACCGCCATCCCAGTGACCAGACGTTGTACAGCTTACTAAGCGATCACCCTGATAACCCTAGTACCCATCCGACACCACACATAGTTATTAAAATATTACTGGCTACATTCCGTCTGGTGGACTTTACATCCCGTGACCGTTCTGTAACTACCAACTTCTACTTCTCAATCCCCTCACCTCTTTCACCGAGTCCCTCCAACCTCCTCCTCTCTGCCAGCCACCAAACGGCTCTCCGTATGAGTCTCTTTCTGTTCTGCTTGTCCGTTCATCTTGTTGTTTGAAATTCAAGTACTGATAGATGCGTGTTAATTGCCATTTTGTTGTTCATATTTTTTTTGTCTTCACTCGCTGTTATTATTGCCTCCTCTCTCGTCTTCTTTGCATTTGGTCCTGCCATTTAATTTTTCACAGGTTTATATTTGGCCTCTTTTTTGGGTTCTCAGAGAGTCTAGCACATTTTAAGCACATAAAAAATAGCTTCCACAGAAAAGTTTTGGTTCGAGCAACCCCACCAAAAAGTGGATGGGAAAGACTTTGAACAGCCCAGGGTAGAATCGCCAAGTTCACAGGAGCCGAGTGCACCATTGTTCGCTCCAGGTTGTGGGTGGGGGTGGGGATGCCTGAAGGCCTCACTACTAGCCTGAATTTCTGCCCCACCCCCCCGCCTCAGTTGTTCCGGCACTGGCAGAACTAGTCTGGCCTGAATCTTGGTTTTTGTTGTGTCCACCTGGAAACCTAAGAATTTCTTAGCCTTCAGAATGAGAAGTGGATGGTTTACAAATCTCTGTCTCTCTCTGCCTCTATGTCTTTTTCTGTCTCTTTCTCTCTTTTATCTGTGATTCTGTGAATTATTTTCTCTGCCCTCACCGAGGGTACAAAAAGAAGAAAGTTCAGCTTGAAGGATTTTAATCCGTCTAAGAGTCTGTCCTGCCAGTGAGAGGTACCAGCCCGTCCGTTCAACAGGCCCTGAAGCAACGCGAGGAGTCTCTTCCTGAGGAAGTCCTCAAAGGAGGGTGACTCTCTGCTGGTGGGCACAACGTCTGTGTGCCTCCAGCTTCTTGATTCCTCTCTGACTGATAACGGCCCGTGTCTCAGAGAGAAACTTGGAGCCACATTATTCAGAGAAAAAGCAGCAGTCTCCTCCGATATTTTTTCAACATACAGTCATTTTTTAAAAAATTCCTAAAACATTCATAATTCTAAAGGAAGCTCAGGGAATAAAACTTCCTGGGCCCACTCTGGCTTTAACCCACCTCCCCTTCCAAAGTCCTTCTCATTTCAGTGGTATTTCCCAGAAGCCTAAGGGCCAGGAGGCATCAAGGCTTCATAGTGACTGTGGGCAGGCCTGATGCTCTGAGCCTGTTACTCCCAGTGCTGGGCCAAATTCCAAGAATTCTAAGAGGGGACCAAGACTCCTATTTTAGGTGTTCCCACCCTATGTAATCCCTTATCCTGAGTGTAGGTGGGGCCTGTGAGTATGAGGGATAGCCATGCCCTGGGCCAGGCTACATCGTATTGGCAAAGTGATGGGAAATTTGGTTACGTTAAATAAATCTCCTTTGTAGCAGACTGATAGGAGATTTGAGGCAGAGCCATTCTCCTGCTGGCTTGAAGTGTCTATGTTATGGGGGAGTCAGTGGCTTGGCTAGGACCTGAGGGTGACCCCTAGAAGCTGAGGGTGACCCCATCGACAACCAACAACAAAACGGGACCTCAGCCAGTCACCACAAGGAGTTGGGTCCTGCCAACTACAGATGAGCCTGGAAGAGGACCCTGAGCCTGATGAGGTTGCAGCCCCGTGGACACCCGGTTTTCAAGTAGGGGAGGCCCTGAGCCGAGGACCAGCTAAGCCATGTCCTGACTCTTGACCCACAGACACCGTGATATAAAAAAAGGTGTTGTTTGAAGCTGCTCTTTGTGGCAATTTGTTACTGAGCAAATGGGTGGGACTCCACTTCCCCTTCATCTCAACTCTCGGCCTGTCGGGAGGAGGCAGGTCCCAGCCACATAGCCTCAGGCCTGGGTGCCACAGCAGTGGTCACCCCCACGGTACCTGCCCCTTGAACCTGGAAGTGCCTTCGGTCTTCTGCCCTTTGCACCACCACCTTCCTCCCAAACCCCAAACTTTCAGTGGGCTTTGTGATATGCCAGGAGTTCCGGACCTCCCACGGCATTCCTGCCCCTAGGTCCACGGCTTCCTGACATGGTACCCCTAACAGGTGACCCCTTACCTAAGGTCTGAACACCCACAAAAAAAGCATGGAGAGCAGAACCCAGGTTCTCTGTACCCCAAATTCCTTTCTCTTTCTGCTCTGTACACTGTGGGGTTGTAGACACTTCCAAAGGCTTGAGGTGGATACTTGAAAAGGGGGATTCCCAAAATCACATACTGGAACCCCTAGACTGAGGACACTTGCCCCAGTGGGGCACTGTCAAAGGGGTGAGAGAACAAAGTGTGGTTTCTGCTTCTCCCGTGACCCGTACCTGACCTCATTCCTCCTCGGATCTACACGCACACACACACACCCCTTCTGGAGATTTGCTTTCAAAAGGCTTTGAGGCTCCTGAGGACCCCGCAGCCTCTGCTCTCCTTCCTGTGGCGCCACCATCACGGGTGAGCCCCTGAATCAACCCTGTCTCGGGACGAGGCTGCAGTGGCCCCTTCCTGGGATGCTGGAGCCCTGGCTGGAGAAGGAGAGGCGCTTCCTAGTGACCCCTTCCTTCACTGAAATCCATTTAAAAAGCAAATAAAGAGGAAGAGGGGAAAGGGAACAT
>PVKM010003276.1:0-58747 GCA_004027735.1 Carollia perspicillata
GGGAAAAGGGGGAAGGATCATCAAGGAACATGTACAAAGGACCCACGGAAAAAGCCAGAGGGGGGTTGGGTAGAGGGTGGGAGTGGTGGGGGGGAAATGGAGACAACTGTACTTGAATAACAATAATTTTAAAAAAATAAAAGAACTACATAGTGCATTGTCCAGAATAGATGGTATACAGACAGAAATTAGATTAGTGGCTGCCTGGGCCTGGATGAAAAGGGAGGGTCGGGGACTGATGGCTAAGGAGTTTGGGGTTTATTTTTAGGATAATGAGAATGTTTTAAAAATGATTGTGGTGATAGATACACAACTCTGTAAATACAGTAAAAGCCACTAATTTGTATCCACTTCAAATGGGTGAGTTGTACAGTATGTGAATTATATTTCAATAAAGCTGTTGAAATTTTTTAAAAAACACACAATAAGATACCACTTCATACTCATTAGGATGGCTATTATACACAACAAGCCCCGGAAAAAAAGTTCTGGCAAGGGAGAAAATGAAGCCCTTGTCCATCACTAATGGGAATGAAAAATGCTACAGCCTCTACAGAAAACAGTGGTGGCTCCACAGAAAAATTAACAACAAAATTATCTTATGTTCTAGCAATTTCACTTCTGGATATATACTCCAAAGAATTGAAAGCAGGGACTCAGATATTCGTACACCCATATTCATAGTAGTATTATTCACAATAGCCAAAAGGTGGAAGCAACTCAACTGCTTATCAATACATGAATGGATTAAAAATTATATTTCATACAATGGGATATTATCCAGCCTTAAAAAGAAAGGAAATTCTTACATGTGCTACAACATGAATGAAACTTGAAGAGATCGTGTTAACTGAAATAAGCCAGTAGTCACAAAAGGAATATTGTATGATTTCACTTACATGTGATGCCTAGAATAGTCAAATTGATGGAGTCAAAGAGTAGAATGGTGGTCGGGGGAGAGTGTACAGAGTTTCAGTTGGAAAGAACGAACAAAGTTGTGGAGACGGACGGCGGTGATGATTGCATCACAATATGACTGTCCTCAATGGCCCTGAACTGTGTGCTTACAAATGGAAGAATGGTAAATTTTACATTATGTGTATTTTACCCCAAAAAGAATACATAAAAACAAGGCAAATAAAAGAGCAACTGGACCATTCCTCCCAGATAGCTTGGGAATCACTGACCTTCAGAGGCTAAATGTAGGAAAAGGCCTAAGTGAGGGCGGGGGAGTTTGAGGAGCTTTCTGCTCCTGATTAAAGATGACAGACAAGACAGGGACCACCCAGCCAGGCAACCAGGAAGGTCTAAATATGTCAGGTCTATATATAGACACTGCCATGGTGGTTGTTTTCGTCTCATCTGTTTCCCTATTTAATTAGCAGTGAAATCCTTAACAATGGTCTGTGTGGTGGGTTTCACGGACAGTAAGGAAAGTAGACCCTGGGGAGGCTGTATTGTATTCTGCAGTGTCTTGGGAGAGACCTCAAGAAGTTGGGAGGAGTGATGGCCATTCTGAAGAGGGTCAAGAGCAATTAAGTATCTATGGTCTGAAGGGAAGAAGGACAATATCAGTCCAGGACACACTCTTTATCATTAAAAAAGAATGCTATTAAATAGTATATATCACATAATCCCATTCCTATACATCAAGAAAAAAATATTTATTTATTTATTTGTATCTATACATCAGAGAAAATTCCCTGGGAGGATATAACTTACCATGTGAACATTGGTTATAAATTCCCTTTATAAGTTTTGTTTTTACTTCCTGTTGTTTTCACAATGGATAGGGAAAACTTTTATACTTAGGGGCAAGCAAGTGATTTTTATTTCCAAATTAGAAAAGGATTGAAGGAAGATGTTATATGGCCAGGCTTGCTGTACCTTTAGCTTTGCTTTTGGAAATTTATGCATAAATCAGTCTATTTTATTACTTCTCATAGTCTTTTAACATGAAAGATCTGACTAGCAGTTTACACATTACCTTGTAAAGTAACAGTGTTTATCATTTTATAAGCTGAAATACATTTTATTCATCTAGGTCAGATAAGATTAGAGTAATTAAGGTCACTGGATTTTGTCATTGAACAAATCCTTAAATCCAACCCTAATCTCATTCATTAATGCTGCAACCACAAAAGGGTTCATTGTTCATCTATAATGTGTCGCGACTATCCAAACACATATGTTATACTATTAAATGTTGTTAATGCATTGCTTTGTGTCTTCAGAGAGGGACTGATGTATTCAGCACTCTAAGAGTTACATATTTACTAGTTCCGAAGAGGTTATCCCTGGGGTAACAAGCACGGAATGTTCTGTGACAGGAGAATGTCTAACACGAAACAACCTAATTAATCAAGATGGGACATGCATGTGGTGACTATGCAATACGAGCAGATGCTGTCAGCTCCTGAACTGTCACCGTGCAGCCTTGTGGCCGAGGCCACGGCCCAGCTAGGACAGGCTGGCTGCCGGTGTGGGAATCCTGCTCCCCTCTTGCCACATCAGACTCATGTTCAGTTGTCTTAACCTCAGCTTGACCCAGCTGGAAAGGACAGTCCTGTTGTCTTGTGACTCTCCAGCACCAAACCTTTCACCACTTTAAAGAGGAGACAAACAGATTTAAGTCTTAATCTCTCTCTCTCTTGGTCTCTTTTCAATTAAGACGAAGGTGCTATGGAGGATTGAAAGTTCTCAAAGGCAGTCCTGAAAGATAAGCCTCCAATTGTGCTATTCCAACCTTTAGCAGCCTATGCACCCATTAACAAGGTTGCTGTAAAAGGCTTTTATTTTCCGTTTTTACCTTTATTTTTATTGCTGACACTGTTACGGGTGTCCCCATTTCCCCCGCTCTTTGTACACCGCCATCCGGCCCCCGCCCCTCGCCTTCCCACTGGCCATCACCACACTGGTGTCTGGGTCTCTGTGTTATGCATGTATGCCCTTTGGCTACTGCCTCCACTTTCTTTCCTCCCATCTCCCCCTCCCCTCTGGCAGCTGTCATTCTGTTCCATGGATCCATGCCTCTATCTACATTTTGTTCCTCAGTTTATTTTGTTCATTAGATTCCACGTATAAATGAGATCATATATTATTTGTCCTTCTCTGAAGACAGGGAGGTGTGTTCACTTCATTCTATTATGGTGAAAAGAGCAGCTTACAAATGTAACCTTACAAATGTAGAGTATGATTCCAATTTTGTAAACAAAAGGATGGTGAGAGTCTTCGTCTATTACAAAAGACAAGAAGGAGTAAAAGACCTAATGTCAACTTTAGGTGGGGAGGGCAGAGATTTATGGGTTTTTGTTTTCTTGGAGGGGGGGCTATATACTCTCCTGCACCTTCCAACTTTCTAGGGTAGGAATTTATTACTTTCTAAAAGTAAAAGACCCCTGATAAATGTTACTTTAGAGTTATTCCCTAAACCAATGACAGAACAGCTTCTATTTTTTTATATAAATTCAACAGCAACAGATATTGTCTTATAAATCTCCTTCATCTTGTCACGTTGGGATGAGGCTTGAAGAGAAATTGTTCAGCCATGCCACATTTTTCTCAAGTTGAAATCTTACATGTACCCTGACTTTCTTTATCACAAAATCAGAAAACTTATCCAGAAGGGAAAAAGGACACCGTCCAATTAGCTCTGTTTTTTCTCCAAGCTCTACAGCAAGATTTAATAAAGAAGCTGTCTTGGGCCAAGGGGTCACTTCCTTTGGGAATGCTTTTCCCTCTCCTTACCCTGACACCAGGAAGGAAAATAATGACAATTGGCATCCATACTGTGCTCAGAGCTTTCAAAGTGCATTCACACTTAATAAGAAGAATGCAAAGAAAAACTCTCTCCAGAACAGTCTGATGCCCTGCTGACAAACACATCCCGTGACCAAGCACATTCTAACTGGGCTCATAAGTGGCAGCAAAGGGGACCACAGAGGCACAGGATAAGGGAATCAGTATTATTCCCTTTGCACTTTGGAGCAGCCAGGCACTGCTCCAATCAACGGACATAGAGCATGTGGTCCTTATAACCCCACTGGGAGGAAGGCATCGTTATCTATACCAGGGGTCAGCAAACTACAGTCCATGGACCAAGTCCAGCCCATAGCTTGTTTTTGTAAATAAAATTGTATTGGATCACAGCCACACCCATCTGCTTATTGTTCATGGCTGCTTTCTTTCTACAATCACAGAAGTGAGTCATTGCAGCAGAGACCATTTTCCCTGCAAAGCTTAAAATATATATTATTTAGACCTGTGCAGAAAACATTTGCCAATCCCTGACTTACATGATATCAATGAGGAAAATGAGGGTCAAGGATGTTCAATAATATCTCAGTGTCACTCGGCTACTAGCCAAGACAGGAGTATGGCCATTCCCAACCCCTCACCCAACTTTCTAATTTAAGTTTATAGCAAAAATAAATAAATAAAACAAGGCATTTGAAAAAAAACTAGTACAATTTTATATGCAAATTTGGCATTAGGTTTTATTGGATATCTTTCACATTAAAATAGACCCTAAAATATTTGATGTGTTTCCTTATCACCTATGTGAACTTGTTAGCTTCCTTCCAGTCTAGATATGGAGGGGTTGGAAAAAGTGCTTAAAATAAAAGTGTAACCTATTCTTCATTTTTGCATGGCTTTTGTGTTGAATGTCAGTTACTCTTTCAAAACCTCTTTTACTTAACTCTTTAACCACTCAATTAACTGAGGCAGGGCACTTTGCAGAGACTTTTTGCAGGTACCTGATGGCAGAAACTGCAATGGAAGGAATTGCTAACACTTACCTGGTCACACGACCTCACCCATTGGTGACATAAAGATACACGGCATTAAACACAGAGACCGGAGAAGGGTGACAGGCTGGTTCGGTTCATGGGAGGGGCAGCAAATGCAGGAAAGGCAGCATCTCCCAAGATCCCACTCTCTCCTAGACAGCATCTAGCCATTCTGTTAATCTGAGCAAGGCTAGGTGAGGGGGGAATAAAAGGAAAGATCACCAACTTATTTTTGCCCTTGAGATGTTAGAGTTCGGGTTTTTGAAAGTAAAGGCTTCCATGCATTTCAGTCCACTTATCTTTGACTCAAGACCCAAAGGAAAGTTATTAAATCAGTAACAAAGTGATAATTATCCCAGGCAAATGTAAGGAGACAGAATAAAAGCCTTCATTCCACAAATCTAATCTGGGAGCATACACCGCTCTCTGGCAGTCAGGCAATAAACTTGTTACTTGACTTGCTAATTTCACCTACTCTTTGCCCTCCAGGAGAGGGAAGGGGGAAAATTTCAACCAATCAGCTCACCTTGGTGAAAATATTCATTAACTATTTCGGGATGGCCATGAAAGTACTGGCTAGAGACCAGCTTGGGGATTTCCATTTCCTACACATTCCAACTGTCTGTTAGCATGAAGAATTAGGTTGGCAATTATATGCTCTGAAGGCCCCTAGGTGAACAGCCTCTGACCCCAGCTCATTCCTCACTGGTAATGTGAAAACCAAGTGCAAGGGTTCTATCCAGCAGGACACACTCTGAGTCACTTGGGTCACGCTGTATAGTCACAGAGTCAGGACGACCCATAGCACCAAGCAACTCCTGCCAAGTCAGCTTGTGTGCCTCCTGAGTAGAACATTCTTCCTTGTCTGAACACTGGTGTAAGAGTATAGACTGTTAAATAAGATTGTTCTCAATTCCATTTTACCTTTGTGCATCCTACCAGGTGACTTGTGGCTTCAGAGTGGAATGTCGCTGCAGCCCAGTACATTTGCCCCAGGTCACATTTTCGACTACCAGTCGTCTCTCCCTATGCGCCTGTTTTCCATTTCTCCAGATGGCACATTCATCTGCTGAATTGCCATGGAGTTATGACCATGCCTTTGTGGCCCCTTTCCTGACTCTCCCATCAGAGATTGTTCCTTTCTCGCCTGTGTTTCCTCACATCTCCGTGTAGAACTCATCACACCATAATGAGGCCACCTGGTTATTATCTGTCCACTAATCAGTGCCTAGCACAATGTACACATTCAGAAAGTCTTTGTTTATTACTAAGAAAATGTGGTTATAGGTCACTTTATAAAATAAATATTAAATATACATTAAAATTATTAAAATCAATTCAAATTAACTGAATTAAAATTTGATATTACTTAAAATATTGCTCAAAGAATCACAAAACATAATATGTATCTACATTATTAGAAGAAATGAAAAGTTTAAGCAAAGAGGAAAGGGACAAAGGGTAGGAATATGTGCAGGCAGCATCTTATCCTACAAAAAGCCAGTTAGGTGAGACACAAGATCCTCACTGCCAGGTAAAATGTAGACAGGGAGCCATCAGCAACAGGGTAAATAGCCAATTTCATGTTCAAAGGTGCTAAGACCAGGAAGGCACCAGGAGTGCAAGGCAAGAGCTGAAGGGCAATTCATGGAGACTGAGGCTGAAGAAATGGACAGTTGTCTTGTCAGCATTATCTCCAACGTGAGAGTTAGGGCTGTCTGAATTCTACTGCAGGTGGACAAACAGAAGCTAGGTGAGGAGACGTTGGTATCAAACAAGCACTCTTTCCCACATGCCCTCCCTCTAGAATATACAGGTGACCCTAGAACAATGTGGGGTAAAGGGTGCTGACCCCACATAGTCAAAAATCCATATATAACCTAAATCAGCCCTCTGCGTAGGGGGATCCCCAAGCACAATTTGAAACAAGTACAAATATCGCACTGATGTTGTAGCACCCACACAATACATACATTATGAAGAGCCTCTTGTACAATCTCTTGAGAAAATAATTTGGCACCATCTTCTAAAGTTATGCCTACATATACTATAATATGTTCTCCAAGACCTAAAAAGTCCACTGCTAGGAGAGAAATATTTGGGCATATGTAACACAAGTCATGCCCAAGAAAGTCCACAGCTGTATTGTTTGTGGTAGAAAAAACAGATCTCTTATCAACTAGAGTAGATGACCTAACTATGGACTATTTAGACAGTAACATATTGTACAGTGGTGAACATGAGTCAATTACACCTAGAGACAATATTATGGAGGAACCTTAGAAACACAATAAAAATGAAATGAACGATTCACAGAAGAAAATATATAGAATGATTAAATTTTTCATTTAATTGAATGATTAAATAAGGAAAGGTAAATGGGATGTTATTCAGCACACATATGTAGTAAAATTATTGGGGAAAAGGGTAATAGAATGAAAGCCCAAAATTCAGGAGAGTGGTTACCTTTTGGCAGGGGGATATGCAGGAGGATGGGATCAGGGAACACATGTGTAACTTTAACAGATAGTGGTGGGTTCACAGATGTTGGTGTTTTGTTATGCTTCTCATGTACACATGGTATGTACTTTTTCTGTATGAATCAAATATTATGTAATATCCAACTGGCATGTTATTACTAAAAGCCACTTCGTTTTGAATGAATTTTTTGCTCTCTTTTAAAATTCTTTTTATTATTGTTCAATTGCACGTGTCCCCATTTTTCCCTCATCGAACTCCTTGCCCTGCCCCCCTCCTGAATTCAGTCCTCCACCCTCATTGTCTTTGTCCATGGGTTTTTTATATTCAGAAGTTTTGTTATCCATTGTTCCACTGTAGGAAAATGGAGAAGAAATGAAGACTCAGGTGTGGAGTACAAACTTCTTCAACATGAAACGGTTTTTCAAGAAACAATTTATCCCTGATTTAAAGGTAAGAAAAAGCAAATAAATAAATAGTAAGACACAGAGAAGCCAATTGATTTGCTAAAGTTACTCAAAAGGCAAATGCCACTTTTTATTTCTCTCATTTATCCAGGCAATAGTAATATTTAAGCTGTTTTAATTTGAGATGGAAAAAAAAGCTACAGTAAACTTTTCACTAGCAGAAATAACATTTCAAGGGGACTCAAATTTAAATTTTTACAGTAAGTGATTTTTTTCCCTTGAGACTCTCTTTGGTCATTTCCAGAAGAAACTGAGCAGAGCTTAAAACTGTGGCCTCCCAAGCTCTGAAAATATTTAGAAATGAGTTCCTACCAAAATCTCCTTCACTCTTTCCATGTGAAATCAAGCCTCTGATAAACTAGTACTGATGAAACCTTTAAGAGTAAAAATGTCAAAGGAAAGTTTGAAGTTCCAACATGCTTCATATTTTAATAAATGAGAAAATAGATCCAGTCAACTGAAATTTCCTTTCAGGTAATTCCACTGAACCCCCTTTCTGGGTTAATCATACTGCCACAGAGGTAAACAATGAAATGTTGCTACAGAGAAATGTAAGTGGATTTTTCTCTTCAGCCAGAACAAGAATAGATGTGTCATAAGTGGAAAAATTCTCACTTGGAATGAGGATCCTCAGCCAAGTCAGCGTGTATGTGTGATAATTTGACTCACATGGCCAGAGGGAAGGGGGAGCTGGGTAGAAGCGGACAAAGGGCAGAAGAATGGGGATATCTGTAATAGTATCAACAATAATAATAAAGTTAAAAAAGAGACATACAAATTGGTTGTTACACAATGGTCACGGGGATGTAAAGTACAGCATAGGGAACATAGTCAATAATATTGTAATATCTATGTAGGGTGTCAGATGAGTACAAGCTTATTGGAATGATCACTTAGTAAGTTATATAATATCTAATCACTGGGCTGTACACCTGAAACTAATATAATATTGTATGTAAACTGCAATTAAAAAATAAATAATGATTTAAATTTTTTTAAAAGCCTATGTCCTTACCACAGCCTATAAGGCCCTTCATGATCTGTTCTTGACCACCATCTCTCTGATCTTCTCTCCTCTTACTCAATTTAGTTCACCCACTCTGGCTTTCTGGCTGTTTTTGGAATATACCACCACTCCTTCCTGTCTCGGGACTTGCTTTTATACATCATAGCATGTATAATTAACTGGCATTACATTATATGTGTTTACTTGTTTGTGGGTGGTCTCCTTCCCTACCCCCAGCAGAATTTAACCTCAATGAGAATAAAGACCGCTTGCTTTGTTGAGAGAGAGAGAGAGAGAGAGAGAGAGAGAGAGTGAGAGAGAGAGAGAGAGAGAGACCAAAGTGCTTTGAATCTAGTGGTTTTGTGGAGAAAAACTAACAGAAAACCTAGAGGATTTGTCCTTGGCATGCACAGTGGTGAGAAGGAGCTGGCTTATTTCGTTTCTTCTCATGCCTTCCTAAGGAAAATGTCATGATTTTGTGAAAAGGCAATTCCTTTAATGTTTATAAAAAGACATGGAAATTCAACTGTCTTCTAGAAGGAGCCAGAAGGGGAAGAATGAATATAGAAAGCATAAAGTGATATCCTTAGCAGGGAAACAGAAAGGAGGGAGATTAAAACAGTGCAGTAGAAGTAAGAATGGTGAAATAATTGGAAGACTGTAAAATTCTGAATGAGATTTCACAGAGGAAGCTACTGTCATACAAGGAGAGTGACAGCCCCAGTTGCCATTCTAAACACACATTATGAGGAGTTAGCAGGAGACTGAAAGTGGGAAGAAGCTTTCCCTCAGTATCCTTTTCTTTTAAACAGCTTTACTAACGTACAATAGAAATACAATATGATTTACATATTTAAGGTATAAGTTCTGACAGATGTGTACATGCATGAAGCCATCATCACAATCAAGATAATGAACATACCCATCACCACTAAAAGTTATCCATGCCTCTCTGTAATCCCTCCCTCCCAATATTCTCCACTCCTACCCTTGCAAACACTGATCTGTCATATGGATTAATTTGCATTTTATAGAATTTCCTGGAAATGGAACATACAGTTTTTGTCTGGCTTATTAACAAAAAACTGCAGAAACACTAAAAGGCATCAAAATCCGTGCATTCAGAAACTGTTTTGAGCAGTGGAAAAAACATCTCGATAGGTCTATTACATCAAATGGACAGTGCTTTGATGGTGACTGAAGTTTAAACATGTAAGAAAAAATACACATTTTTATAAATAAATTCAGCATTTATTTTTGGTCCTGCCTCCCCACCCCCCATAGGCATCTCTGGGTATGCAAGCTCAAACATCATCAGTCTGCATTCATGGAGGCAAGTAAGCCTGATGCCACAGATGCGCACTATGTCTGAATTCTGACTCCGAATCATCAAGTCAGAAGATTCGGATTCCAGGTTCATATAAAACTCTTTTAAAATTGTAGAGCAAATAAAGAGCCTGACCTGAGTGGTGGAAAAGAACACTAGAACCTCCAGAGTTAGAGGGGAAGGAAAAAAGAGAGAAAAATGGCAGCTAGAAGGGGTCATATCTGAAAGGTTCATGTTCATGAGATCTGAAAACAGAGAAGGCATGAGAAACCTGAGGTCTGCAGCAGGAGAGACATGGGTTTCAGTTCTGACCCCACCACCTCCTGGTTGTGTCAAATTAGGGTCTTTACTTCTCTTACCTTCCTCTCTCATTCTTTTAATTTAGATGATAATACTGCCTGACACACAGGGTGTTGTGTGGCTTAAATTATGCCACACAAATGTGCAAACTCCTCATAAGCATGCTTGATATATGAAAATATAATCTGATAACATCTCAACTGAGGTGACTTCATTCATTCAACAAATATATTGATATATCGAGCACTTCCTGTGTGCCAGCACCATTCCCAGCACTTAGTTACAGTAGTGAACAAACTAGAAAAATCCCTGCCTTCATGGTATCTCTAGTCTATTGGGGATGATGGACAGTGGACATAATAAATGAGTAAATGGTACGATATGATTAAAAGTAATAAGTATTAAGGAGATAATAAATAGACCAAATAAGATGTTAAGGGGGGTTGGGAGTACTGAAGAGGTCATTTATCATAATGAATGGGGTGGTTAGGGCAGGCCTCACTGAGAAGGTAACATTTAGAAAAAGGCAGAGTGAGAGAGAGAGGCAGTCACCAGACAGTGGGAAGAGCATTCTAGGCAGAGGGAACATCAGTGCAAGGCAGTAAGGCAGCAGCATGCCTAGAGTGCTTACAGAACAACAAATAGTTCAGTAAAGTGGAAGACTTGTGAGGGGTGAGTTTATGGGCTGGATCATCAGAGCTCATGGGCCCTGATGAAGACTTGGGCTTTTATTCTGAACAAAATGAAGAGCCACTGGAGGATTTGCAATAGAGGAGTAACTTGATCCAATTCATGTTTGAAAGGCTCCTCTGGCTGAGAACAAACTCTGGAGCCACATGGTTGTCAGTAGTAAGGTTATTATAGTAATATAGGGGTGGGTGATATTAGCTCAGATCCAGGGTAGTAGCTGTGGAAGTGACAAAAAATATTTTGTAGATAGAAGCATGGGGATTTGGGGAAGATTGGATACAGGGTGTCAAAGAAAGTAAAGAATCAGGATGACACTGAAGCTTTGGCTTGGGTAATGAGAAGGCTGGACTTGCTATGGATGAGACAGAACACAAGATCTAGCGCCCAACCAGGAATTCAATTTGAGGCAAGTTACACTTGAGGTGTCCATCAATTTTGTGTACTCACTTTAGTGATGTTCATATGAAATAAAGTATGGTAGGTGGACAACTCCTTAAGCTGTACCCATGTAAAGAAGAAGCAGATATGGTAAGGTTCAGAGAGAATCTGCCTGCAGAGGATTCACCTTCAAGCCAGAAGATGTGAGGCCACTGCTTTAATCTGGTTGCCTATTACCTGCTTCCTCTCTCTACTATCACTGTTTATACTTAAAAGTATTTTTTTAATTACGTGATATCATATGACTCCCAGATTTTTTCCTACTTTGCCTGTTATATTTCATCACAATGTTCATTCCAACCTTATTTCCTAATACGAAAGGTGCACAAGTGCTGTCTGGCTATCATCTGACTGGGGGACGATGGGAATCTTGGACCACTTGGGCTCCCATCCCCACATCATCACTACAAATACCATCATGTGGTTGCCTTGCACCAGGCACTGTATAAAAACACCATTTCTTTTCTTCTACCCCTTCCAATGCCTGAATGACCTATACAGGCTATGTTGGCTCTATCAAGGGACAGGGTCCCACTTCAGGAATCTCATTGAGAGGCTCACCCTGGGCATTGCTCTAGGGATGTGTCACAGGTGCTTCTGTCTGCCAGAAGGAAGCCCCGCATCACACGTTAGAGGAGGCAAACCCACATTTTTTGGCCAAGCCTGTTGTTGGAAAAGTTGACCAACCATCTGAAGTTTTCCTGATTACCACGAAAGACTTGAAATCTAGACCACAAGAAGTAGCAACCATGATATTTATGGCATTTTCCCACAGCAGTGCTGAAAGCAAGCCTCTGAGCCTTGTTCTCTCGGGGGTGGCAGATGTATGTATGTGTGTGTGTGGTGATTGTAACATCAAAGATCAAGGAGACACTTTCCTGACCCTCTGTTCTCTTTTAATGTCTTTCTCTTGAAAACCATGTCTCTGGAGGGCAGGTGGCTACCCAGGCAAGCTAAGATGCCATTGCTTTCCCCTACACTGAACACTGGTTTCGAGATACCAGGTCAAAAGCCAATTTTTGACTTATTTTTGCTTATCCACCAAAAAAATTGTTGTGGTTCATGAGACATTTGGACTGAAGAGGATAAAAGATAAAAGTCAGAACAAAGTTCATCCCGAGATTCAAATAAAATGAGGAAATATAATTCCCAGCTTAAAATCCCAATTGTCCTGTTGAAATCTATTTAGGAGTGGGGGAAAACATCAATATTCTGCTTCCGTGCCTTAATACTTAAAAGGGATATACTGGGCTCTATAATTTAGCTGCCAAGTTCGACATTCATATCCATCTGGACATTTTTAAAAGGATCCTTGAGCCAGTCAGAATTGGCAGTTGACTGTATAATCACACCTGCATATGGCACGGGTTTTTTTTTAAATGGGCAACAGTGGGAGCATGAAAGTATTGCATGATATGCCTTTGTTGAGAGCCCATGCTTAAACATGTTTGCACATGTGAGTAATTATATTTTAAAGCCCGCTGGTAACAGGCCTTTGTTCTTTATTTCCCACAAATGAAATTAGTTGGGGACACAGTTCATTTTGAAATTATCTGGAAAATGTTTCGGTGTTCTAAAATTTCCGTTGCAGCACAGCTTTAAAACAAGCCACAAACCTCTATAACTAGTGAAATAAAAATGCATAAAACCAATGACAAATTTAATATTATAAACACACATGCAACAGGAGGGTGTAAGTAAAGCTTGTGTCTCCAAGTCTATGTCAACCTCCATGTGGAATTAGCCTCCGACTCACTGTGGGTAAAGACAATTTAATGCTTATATATCTGGGGAACCTGACTTCAGAAGATTACATTTGTCTCAGTTCAATGTAAGCTGCCAGGTCTCTCCTTCTACCTCCCATGTAAGTTCAAGTCTAACTACACATACCCCAGCACCATCTGGGAAGAAAGCTGTTGTACAAGGGGGGGCTACTCTTTGATATGATTTCAAAGAAAGATCAAGGGTAATGGGGAAGGGCACATCCTTACTTTGGAGAGCCCAACTAAGAAATTAGGCTTCAACCACCTGCCCTGCCTCCTTTGCTGGTAAACAAAGCTCAGTGTGAAGAAGACAATGAGAAAATCTATAAAAAGTTCTTGGGATAGTCTTGTTAAGGATGACCCACTGACCCTGGCTACTGTTTCTTTATAATAATGATCACTGTGGGAAAATTCTGTATGGAATTCTCACTCAACCTGATGCAGGAGGTTCCTTCTAAACAGCTTCCAGGGAATGCTTTAATAACTTCTTACCACCAACATGGAAGTGGGCATCCAAAAATACATGGAAAACTAAAAATTATACTTAGAATGCAGAGTGGGACCTACAGGCAACTCTATCTCACACGTAGAGAGAATCTGTGGTTACCGTGGTCATGCTGGGCATTTCCTCTTCCTCAGTCTCCCTGTCACCCTCCTCTTTCCTGCTTTTTTTCTTCCTATGCTTCCCCTGGCTTGACCATCAATTTCTGAGACATCAAAAGTCATTGTTCCCCTTTTTGTGCAGAGAAATGTTTTTGAAAAAATGAGAAATGCCCAATATAAAAGACTGCAGTCATCACAAACATCATTTGAAGATAATATCATGTTTCTTACTAAATTTTGTTCTATGTCTTTGGTAGATAAGTATAAGCAGATATACAAATTTATAGGGTAAAAATTCATGCTTGGTTTTGATTCCTGAAATAAGTGGGAAAAAAATTATGTTATATTTCTTAGCCAGGCAGTAAAAGAATATCTGTCTTGCCTTTCCAAATGGGAAAGGATTTTAAGACTTGGATGGGGCAAGTGTCAGTACACAAGATTTTATTATCATCAAAAATATGACTGGGGCCTGCAGCCTGGGAGGGATGTGTACTGGTGGGAAGGGTGGGGATAACATTTAGAAAAAGAGCTGTTCTTAACTAGGATCGTAAGTTTGGATTATGCAGTAGTTTTCTTATGACTAAATTTTGTTTCAGATGACAAAAATGCAACTTTTAAATGGGTAGAAAGGGGCTCTTAACATGTAAAACATGGCTCACTTCTGCCACTTCATGAACAATCAAGGTTGTTCAACTTCAAGGTTGAACAATCAACTTCAAGGTTGACATGGACATGAATTTATATCTGACTTAGATGGATCAGTCAGAATCCAGTAGCAGATAATGAAACCACTGTAGCTGTCTTAAGTGGGAAAGGATTTAAAAGGAATGTTCTGCTTACAAACGTGTAGAAGGGTTCCACGCTGACTTGCATGGCTGACTTGTAGAGCAGCACTGCAGACGTACTCACATGGGACACTGCTCTCCATCATCACGAGGTGCCCAGGAAATCAGGGAGTGTTTGTGCCAAATGCAGGCTCTGGTACCACTGCACTTCGCTGAGGTCCACCCTAGTAAAATGGACACCCCATCTCTTGACTCCTATGAAGCTAGAGAGAAACACTGAGACCCTTGAAATGCTGCTGCCGGAAATCCATGGCTGAGGACCGATACAGAGACTACTTTGTGTATGCCTTCCAAATCATCCTCAGATACATTTACAGTTGAATCTTAAACAACGTGGGGGTTAGGGGTGCCAAGTACCCTGAAGTCAAAAATCCACATATAATTTAAGTCAGCCCCTGGTGTACACAAACTCCCAACTACCACTTAGCCCTTAAACAGCATAAGATTGAACTGCACTCACTGGTCAAGTGAAAAAACTCCAGGTAGAGCTAAATCTGCACACTTCAAACCCATCTTGCTCAAGGGTCTACTGTACTTGGAGGATGTTAGGTCATTCGAAGATATAAGACAGCAAAATATAATATTTAGTTTCCTAGTCTATAGTATAACATAAGGCAGTTGTTCTCAAACATTGCTGCATATTAGAACCACCCCAGGAGATTTAGAATTCAAATTCCAGACTATACTTTATGACAAGTCAACCTCCATCTCTGGTGCTTCATTTTCTTTTTTAATACCATGGGTGAGTCCAATGTGCAACCAGTGTTAAATCAGAGACACAAGGCACATCTTCTCAAATTTTATCATACACATGAAAAATCTGAGTATTTTGTAAAAGTGCAGACTCTGATTCAGTTGGTTCAGGTTGGAATCCAAGATTCTGCATTTCTCACAAGCTCTCGGGTGATGCTAATGCTAATGCAAATGACACTTTGTAGTGTGCATCAGAGTCACTGGAGGGCTTGTTAATACACACTGCTAAGGCCCACCTCTGGCATTTCTGATTAAGTAGGTCTGGAGTGGGGCCTGAGAATTTAAATTTCTAATAAGTTCTTAGGTGATGCTGAAGCTGCTGTTCTGGAGACCATAGCACCAGTGATGCAAAGCATGCTACAAGGGCGTTGGAAAGAAGTCAAGTGAGCCAATAGCTATATCTGCAACAGATGGCCACCATGTGGCATTTCTAATGAATTCAAAGAGTTTATATTCCATTTGGATCCAACAGATAGAGTGGGACTCAGAGAAAAAAGTGAAATGCAATTACTTATACCAAATCCAGTTACCTTTATCTGTCTTCTTCCATGCATGGAATTACTGGTGAGTTCACTGGGGATACTTCACAGGAACATGTAGCTGGATGGCAGAAGCAAGGAAAAGGAAAGGTAGAACATTAGTTTTCCGTATCTCAGTAAATAGACAAGACTATTTTATCTCCACACTCTACTCTTTGGAAAATTAAGGAAAAATATCTGAATGTTAGATGGATGGCAGAGTTAAGCAATCTTGGGTAGTTTGTCTTTATTGCAATTCACTCTTGAAGGGGGGGGGTTGGAATTTTCTGGGTGCATCATCAGCTAACAGCTTTTAAAAAGACTTTTATCATAAGCAAGGCAAATAAAATTGGAGTAAGGCAATAATAGTCTTCAAACAATGTGTTTCATTTTAATTTACCAATCAGATAGAGTTTCACTGAAAATCTTGGTTTGGAATCATTGCTTACACTTTATTAGGATACCCCCTAGCTCCTCATTTTTACAACTTCTACTCCATAGTCACAGGATACTGGACTCCCAAAATAGAGAACCTATATCTCACTCATGGTTACTGCATAAGCCAAATGAACCTGAGGATACTATTATGACCTGAGGCTCCATTACCTCCATTTATTGAGAAATTGAGAAAGCTAAGCACTTGGACTTAAAATGCAAACTCTCCACTCTCCATTCATAGAAAAGGAAGAAGGAAGGGAGGAAGGAAGGAAGGAAGGAAGGAAGGAAGGAAGGAAGGAAGGAAGGAAGGAAGGAAGGGAGGAAGGGAGGAAGGAAGGAAGGAAGGAAGGAAGGAAGGAAGAAAGGAAGGAAGGAAGAAAGGAAGGAAGGAAACATATGAGAAGAAAGTTTGATTAGTTTCTGACTCTTCTCTTGAGTTTCAAGTCAAAATGACCATGATGTTGTCCCCTCACAACAATTCCCAGTGGTTCATATTATTTTCTCTGACACTAGTTGGGAGCCTATTAAAACTACTGAAATAAATAGATAATATACCCCTATGCCTTGGAAAGACAAAGATATATATGACAGTGAGCTGTTTTTACTCATAATACTTCTGACACCAAACAAGAGGGTTTTCCCCCCTCATAGCAACCAATGCTCTGATGCTCGAGACACACACTGGTAGTCCAACACTTTAATTCTGACACTAACTATCCAAAGTTAGCACAGACAGGTTAAGGCTCAGACCACAAGACTGCCCCCACTTCAGATGCCAGCTGCAAGTCCAAGACTTCCAAACTTCTAATCAAGTGGCTATAAATTGGGATTTCCCATGACCCCCACCTCAGATTTAATAATTGGCTAGAATGGCTCACAGAACTCAGGAACTACCTCACTTACATTTAGCAGTTTATCAGAAAGTTTACAACAGGAACAACTGAATGGGACAGATTTGCAGGATCAATGTGTTCACTAACACAGAAGTTCCCCAAATCCCAGCATTGAGGAAACCTTTAAGAAGGTTTCCTCACATGGGCAAAATTAATTAAATTATTGGTCATTGGTGATTCACTTGATCTTCAACTACTTTCTCCTTCCTTGTGTGTTAGGGAATGGGGCTGAAAATTACACACATTAATTAAAAATTCAAGGCTTGGTTTTTCTGGTGACCAGCTCCTATCCTGAAACTATCTAGGGGGTCTGCCAAGAGTCACCTCCTTAGAATAAAAGATGCTCCCATTAGCCTTATCACTAAGGCAACCCCAAGGTTTGAAAAGTTCTTTACCAGGAACTGAAGACAAAGACCAAATATCTTTCTATGCTGTCACGTACAGGGTCTGCAGCCCTTGAGAGTCTTGCCACCAAGTTGTAGAGGTAAGACATAAACATAATGATATAATTAACAATACAACAAACAATACATTATCTTTGAGTTATGGACTGAAAGTGTTACAGGCATTTAGAAAAGAGGATTCAATCACCAAGAGCTAGAATTGCCTGGATCAACCTCCCAAATGAGTGCAGAGGTTACTATACCTATTCCATGTCAGGCTAGGAACAGACATTAAAAAAAGAAAACTCCTACAGATCTAAACATCAATTCTTCTGATCCGAGGGATAGTGTGGAAATGGAAAGAGTGAGATGAGAGATGGAACCCTGTGCCTGAATTTCATCCTCCCTATCTGCAGTCTGTGCCCTAATTTTGGGGGGAGATGGGAGGTGCCAGGGAGGTAGAAGGAAAGAAACTTTAGAAATACTAGATGAGTGACCTTGAGGAGGACTGGCCTGCCCCTAGTCACAGTGAAGAGTAGCCTGTAACACCTTAGAGGAGCCCCAGTCTACAGTCTGGCACCAAGACCCATGTAATCTAGAAGTGATAGTGTTGGAAAAAGCAGCAGGAGGAAAGAGAACAAATGAGCATTTCAGCCCATTACACTTTGCATGGGATGTGAAGGAACCCAAGAAACCCTTATGTAGTCCATAATGAAGTGGAGAGACTTTGAGAGAACCTGTAGAATGGCAAAGGTTTGGGAAAAGATGGAAGATGCCTTTTTGTGCAGGAAATTCAAAGCGGAAGCAAGTGGACAAGACTTGGAGTGCTGGAAGAGCACACCAAAGAACCAGACAAAACCAGTCATAGCTCAGCAGGGATGAATCAAATGGGCAGACCACTCTGGCCACTCCTGCTACAAAAGCCAGCAAAATTCCAAAGGTCACACCAAATGTTTACTTAGGCCAGGTAATTTCCAGAAGTTCAAAGAAAAATATAGAAGTGCTTTATGAGCCTAAGAGAAAATGCTGAACTAATGTGAGTGAATGAAATCTCTGAGGGGCAGTGTAACATGAGCCAATCATACGGGGAGGAGAGCGGCTGTCAGATGGAGAGGCGACTACAGTAAACTTGCACCTCTCCTTGTTGCTGTGGAAGGCGGGTTTTAAAGGCAGAGACAGCAGTTTGTGATTTACAAAGATCTTTTCGAAAGAGATTTCTAATGCCGCCCAAAGCCTGTGACCAATTCACCATTCACACATCAGATGTTGGGAGTTATGTTATTGACACCATGTGGCAAGAAACTTGAGTTAAAAAAAAATCACTTCTGAATGTTATCAGTGTATCATCAATCAACCATTAGAGACAGCAGAGCGGCTTCAGCAGTAGGTGACTGCACAGGCAGCAGGCCAGGAAGAAGAGAGCCTTTGTGAAGAAGTACAGGGTCCACAATGCTGACTGTCCAGTGAAACCTGAAGTCTAAGCTGAGGCCTTGTAAGGAAGAGAGTTAGAAGAAACCAGAATAAAAAGTTGGGGTGGGGAAGGACAGAAGGAAGAAAATCATTCTACTTATCTAAGAAATTTTGAAGTACAAAAAATAAAAGGAGCATGCATTTCAACAGGTTTAAAGACGTTTTTGAGTCATCGATCATTTCATATCTATTTTGGGGATCCCTACTAAATTAGGAAAACCTGATCCATATTTATAGACAAAGAGGAAATGAGAAATTAGAGGAGGCACAATAAAGGCTACAAGAAAAGGAGGGGCTCTGTCTGCTGAACTGAAGCCTGGGAGGAGCAGGGAAAGTCTCCAGAGGTGGGCAGAGAGTGGAAGGGATCCCCTCTTCTAAAACAGCGGAAGTGAAGACCAGCCCTAGGGCATTCTAGACCATGAACTGTGAACAGGATAAGGAGGTAGTCATTGCTTACAGCATGGTTTCTCCACCTCAGAACTGTGAACATGGTGGCTACATCACTCTTTTTTGTGGAGGGGCAGGGGCAGCTGTTCTGTGTAGGGTATTTAGCAGCATCCCTAACCTCTACCCCCTGGATGCTAGTAGAAGCCTCCAAAAGGTCTCCAGACATTACCAATGTCTTCTGGGGAGATAGGGGCAAGATTGCCCTTGATGAGAACCTCTGGGTTAGAGAGACTACTGAGAGTCACCAAGGTGAGGAAGCTGTTCCCATATCCCAGAGGGCCCCAAACCTCAAGCAAATGAGTCCATGTGGGAGAATGGGAATGTGTGTGCAGGACACAGCTGTACACACTGAGGTGGGTATTGTAAAAGATGGAGAGGGGGCTAAATCCCATCAGAAAAACCTTCCTCCTTCTTCAGTGGTCTCTTAAGGCATCAAGGTCACATGACTTGGTTAGAACAATTCACTGTCTTTCTGGAAACGCAGCCATGAATCTCCCAAAATTCGTGTCACTGTTATTTATATACATTGTGGTGGCTAAGGCTTAGAGTTGACACACTTCAGCATTTGGAAAACTACCTAATCTATTTCTTAGGTCCAAAAGCCTTGTGAGACACTTACATCATTACAGTTGCTCACTGTTAAAACATCCTAGAAAAGAGCACACCCTGCCATGCAGTGGGTACTCACAGCCTCTTCAAAACCCCAAGGCCACCTGAAATATGCCAGGCTAAATGGGCAAATATGATAAGTCTCTGTGTTCTCAGGAAAGTTCTCTGGGATAGAGATGGGCAGCGTTAAATAAACTGGAGATTCCAAGACCCCTTGCTTCTGAACCAAACTGGTAAAAATAATAAGTTTACCATGTGCAGGTATAAGCATAAGGACACAAGTTGCAGTGTGACAAGGAGCTCTCTGCCTCTAAGTCCTCTTAATCTGTGGTGCCCTGGCCACAAAATAATCGGTGGCAGGGACTACTGGGCACTCATTTATTTCATATTAGACATCTTTAGTAGCAGAGCTACAAATAGTTCCCCCGCCTCAGCAGTATATAAAATAGAATTAGGTGCCTTCCCCTGGCCCTGGACAAAGCCATACATGCTGTTCAGTGAGACATATGAGTATACTTTCCTCATCAAGCCAATGGCACAAGATGGGGACATGCATTAACAAAGTTGGGGGAAGAGCAAAAACTCCCCTCTCCCAGTGATTATGGCGAGGAGAAGTTTTCCTGTCTACTTTTTTGGAGGAAAACATCTCCAAAAAAAATGAAATAGAGCTCCAGAGGAAAACCGCCTCTCACCTTCCACCAGGCTTATCCAAATTGCCACTCAGGAAGATCATTTATATTTCCCGAATCTCCACTGCCTTCTCTCTCACACAACTTGAAAATATCTCTTCTGATAATAAGAGGAACAGTGCTATAGAGGAAATGAAATGTGGTGTAGCCTAAGGGGCTCCCAAAGCCCCCATAACCCTTGGTTGGGGGATAGGGGAGCTGTCAATAGGGCTTAAGATACTTTTCATAACAAAGGCTAGTTTAATAGCTGTGCTACTGCCACAGGGCAAGGTGAGCATGATTTTCAGGATATATCCTGACATGATGTAGCAGGGGAAGCAGGTTCCCCTGGATCACTGAGTCACTTTTGCCCTGACTAGGGATGGCAGCTGAATAAATGTAAACAATACAAGGGAACTGGCAAATACAGCTTACTGTGGGAGAAGTTAGAGATGAGGTCACACAGGAGGCTCCAGGTCAGGATTTAAACAAAGGGCAGGCAGCCATGAGGGGATTCAGCCATGTGGCTTGGAAGGGAGTAGAAAAGCCATGAGGGAGGAATGATGGAGCAGCCATGTGAGAGGGAGAAGTAAGCAAGCAACTATGTAGTTGGTAGTCAGGATCTGGCCATGTAGCCTGGTGTGGTGAAGGAGGCATGTTGCTGCTCTGATTGTGCCTGGTCTAGCTGACTCCGAAGACTCTCCCTTACTAGACACTGACCTGCTGCCTTGCAAACTCGGATTCTATCTGCACTCTCGAGACTTGTGACTTTCCTGAACTTTAGGTGCATGATCTAGTGGACCACGGCATATGCTTTCCTGAATTAGTGCATGGAGGCTGATGACAACACATCCTAAATCCTGAAGGAGAGAGGTGCTGTAAAACTGTTTGCACAGCTGGCTTAAGATAAGGAGATGGGGAACTTCTGGGGCTTTTGGCTCATAGCCTTTTGGGGAGCAAGAAAAGTGCTGGGTCTCATGGGAGAACAGAGCTCTGAGCTGAAACGCTCCCAGCCGCCTCAAGGTTGGAATATTGTAAATAAAGACCTGTTTCTTCCAGCATTAATTGTTGGGTTATTCACCAAGGCATCATGTGGGTGGGCCCCTGTCTGCTCAGTTACAGAAATAACAATGAATTCGCTCATTTTCTCATTCATTCATTTGACTACAATTGATTGAGTACCTGCCACTGTTTTCAGCTTTATGAATAAATAATGAAAGAGACCTGGAATGTTACTGCCCTCCTGTATTGTAATGAGAAAATATGGTGCTGACTACCACTCTGCTTCAAAAAGTCATTTGTTATTAGGCATCTTTTATCCATAAAACAAAGGGCAAGGACATCTAGTCTTATGGTATATTCTATCTTTAATATCCACAAGTAAGTCAGTCTAGAGCAGTGGAACAAAATATTTGGTCTATGCTGAGTTGAATGAATTATATTCCCTCTACCACCCCACCAAAAAAAAAAAAAAACATGTTAAAGTTCTAACTCTCAGTATGTCAGAACACGACCACATTCAAAAAAGTCTTTACAGAAGTTATTAAATTAAAATGAGGATATTAGGGTGAACCCTAAGTCAATATGATTGGTGTCCTTTATAAAAAGAAGAATTTTGGACACAGGCCAGTACAGAGAGAAGACCATGTGAAGACACAGGGAGAACACGGCCATCTATAAGCCGAGGACAGAAGCCTCCAGTGGAACTAATCCGGCTGACTCCTTGATTCCTGACATCAAGCTTCCAGAACTGTAGGAAAATGAAATTCTGTTATTTAAGCCACCCAGTCTGTGGTATTCTGTGATAGCAACTGTAGAAAATTAATATAGTTTCTATAAAGACTCACTGAGAAATACTTATAACATTTAAAGATACACAGGCCAGGTCCTAACCCACAAAACTGAATGAGAATATTCAGGTGTTAGGGCCCCAGCTATAAGAATAAAAAAATTGAAAGAGGGCTAGTGATACATCTGATGTCACCAAAGTCAGAGATTCACTGACCTGCAGAATTCAGTCTGCTCACCCTATTGATATCCTTAACCTTTTCTGATGTGTTTTCATGGAGACATTTACTGAAGCTTCACCCCTCTTCAGATGCTGTGTGAAACAGAAATAAAGAGACCAGCCTTCTCAAGAAGTCCACTGTCACAGGTCATTCGCTCTCTTCTTATCTCACTAGGTTTTCTTCTGAACAAGGCAGAAAAATAGAGCACTGCTTGCTTCATAGAGATGTTTTGAAATTTAATTACTAAATGCTTGTTAAAGCTCTCCATGAAGCCTTTTGATGAAACAAACTCTCTTTAACTACAAAGTATTGTCTAACGTGGAGGTACAGCCTGGAGGCACTACAGGCTCCAGCAAGGCCCAGCTCCTTTCTACTGAAATTAAGCACCTCCTTAATCCATCTGGCAAATTACCGAGCCAGCAGCAAGCTTTATTCAGGAGCTCCGTGGGTGACCTTGTGGCTTCTTCCCAAGTCCTCTCTACTTTTTCCCCGCCATCAGTTTAGTGTGCTCCCATCAGAAAATCCACTAGTATAATTTCACATTAATGACCTCCTTGACATCTTGTGTTATTGTAGTGGGGTCATCCTGTGCTGACTTACACATGAGGCTTTATTATTGCTGCACTCACTGTAATCTTTCTGGAGTACAGCCTTGAAAGAGTGTACAAAGAGTGTACGTGGAAGGTTGGCAATGTAGAATTAAAAGGAGGTAGAAAAAGTTATCTATCTAGAAGCCACAATTATCTAGAAGTCTTAAAGTTATCTAAAAGCCACAGGAGCATACCAGGCAGAGGGAAGGGGTTGGAAAGGGGGAGGCTCCGTGGCAATTTAGCCAAAAGCCCTCCTTATCTTTGTTATTTGCATTTCACACTGATGTTCTTAAAAGAGAGAATGTAAGCACCCGAGGTAGGATGAAATGAGAGCTTCCCAACAGATGTGTAGAAAATGGTTTACAGGTGTGCTGAAATGCCTCACTATTGATTCTGCCCAGCCCTTGGAGCAATCCACTGGCCTGGGAGAGCTGATCCCCAGGCCTAGCCCCTCCGACAGCTGGAAGCCTAATCAAGGGCTTCAAATTCCCTCCAGTTTACCCAATATGTAGAAAAACATCATTTATTTTCATGATGTTCCATGAGGGGAAAAAAATTTTGAAACAGCTAGATTAATGACCTTCCACAGCTTCCTTTATTTTCACTGCTTCCTCTCTCACCCTTCCAGGTTAATCTCCCCACATCTGACAAGTGGATCCTGACAAAATGTCCTGCCTTGGTTCTAATCCTTTCCAAATTGCCCATTGTTTTTTAGGATAAATCCCTTAATATGGCTAATAAAGCTCTTCCTGGCCTGCCTCGATATACTCGTTTGGCCACAAATCTCACTTCTGTCTCATTCTCTGCTCTGATTAAGCTGAAGTATTTTCAGTTCCTCCAACAAGTCACACAGACTCTCAATTTTGGTTTTGACACAGGATGCCCCATCTGAAACATCACTGCCCATTCTCAGCACACACACACACACACACACACACACACAACCTGGGCAATTCCTACTTGTTCATAAGGGAAAGACTCATATACGTTTTGCTCACCATTGTCATCCAATTGGCCTAATACACTATTTCACACAATAATATTTGTTGAATGGGTGATGAATGAATGAATGAATGGATGTTCTTCATACTGGACAATCAATAGTTTTGTTGCTTTTAATTTAATGTCTGCTTTTGCTTTGTTTTTAATTCTACCTCAGTACTAGAAATAAAGTAACTTTCTCTTCTTTGAATCTCTTCAAAGGGGTCCCACCATCTCTGGCTAAATTATTGGCAGTAACTTAAATAATATTAGGGCTCTTTTAGTAATAAACACGCCTGGACAATAAAGATTGGGTAAGAAACTACTAAGTTTTCTGTTGACTTCGAGAGATGGGGAAAACATAGAGGGAGAAAGTAATAATTCAACAAATATTAAGTTCTTGTAATGCAATGAGCATAGAGCTAAGTACTAGGGACAGGGGGGTATATAAGACAGACATTGTCTCTCTTCAAAGACTTTGGTTCCTAGCCTAGACTCCATAACTCAGAGAGTTTATCTCATTTGAAGACAGTATTAAAAAGAGAAGCATAGTTGCCAGAAGCAAGTATAGTGATCCCAGGTAACCTAATCTAGAGTAAGTTAACACTTCCTTAAGGAAGGGACACTTACGCTGAGATTTAGGAGATGGCTGTATGAAGCAAAGTATGAAGAGAAAGAGTGTTCCAGGCTGTCTGCCAAGGGTCTTGCGTCCAGAGGAAGAATGGTAATGGTCTTAAAAAGCTGACAGGATTCCCATGTGATGCGAGTGGAGACAGCTAGAGGTGTGCCCTGAAGTGAGCGTGAAGAAACACGCAGTCCATGATACACAGAGCCTTGTAGACCATGTTAGATTTGGGGCTTTATCCCAAGGGCAAGTGAAAACAAGTACTTGAAACTAAGGAGTGACATGATCTGATTTGTTTTATTAAAACACCTTGCACATAGTGTGGAGAATGTTCGAGAAAGACAAGTGGGAATGTAGGACCCCAAGAGGGGTTCCTATGAAACATTAGATGGTGCTGCCTAAACTAAGGTGGTTACAGTGGGGCTGAAGAGTGGTGGATGGAGTGAAGAGAGTCTTAGTAAAAAGAAGCAACACGGCTTGGTGATTTACCCAGCCGAGGGAGGGAGAGTGAAAGAGAAAAGACAGGCTGAGGATTCTTGCTAGAAAAAGTAGGTGAAATGTGCTTCTACTTACCATATTGGGGGTTCAGTACTCTACCCTTGGGTTTGAGATGACTAAGAAGTACCAATATTGAAGAGTCATAGTATTTACTAGAACAGCGGTTTTCAAAATGTGGTTACAGAGACAGCAGTTTTAATATCACATAGGAATTGGTTAGAAATGTACATTTTTCAGTCCTCACCTCAGACCTGCTGAAGCAGAAACCCTGGGGATGAGGTCCCTGCTCCGTATCTTAATGTTATACTTAAAATTCACAACTTATCACACACTGTGTTTTATGAATAGTAGGAGGCAGTGACATGTCACCGAAATAACAACACTGGGAATTCAGGAGATGTGGGTTCAAGTCAAGGGACCCTGCTTTAACAAGGCTTCCAGGTAATTTCGATGCACTGTCCAAGTTATAGACCCATTGGCCTATAGCCAATCTGTAATGAAAAGGAAGAAAGGGCTGGAGGAAAGGAAGAAAGTGGGAAAAAGAACATACCAGACCAGTACTACTTTGTGGAAAATGATTCTCCTTTCTTCTAGTTTGCTGACCAAACTGGACTGATTCTTTTAATTTATCATCTCTAACTGTTCTGTTTTGCACCTCAATAAAGTTTCTTTCTTTCAACAGGTCTCTCTCCAATTTCCCCAGCACCAATTTCAGATGGCTGCTAGGGACACCTTAATAAAATACAGCTCTGACTATAACTTTCCTCAGGTTAAAAAGCTTCACCGGCTGCAGGAGCCTACTTAACAAATCCCGAGTTCCTTGGCTGGCAGCTAAGGCTGTCTGCGCTCTAGACCTGGTGCAACCATTTACCCACTGCCTGCACCCTATGCTCGAGCCCAGCTGAGCTGGCCTTATTTCCAGAATGTGCTTGGCACTTGTCCACTCTTCTGATGCACCTCTTGTTCCTTCTTCTCCACCCCTACCCTATTTTCACCTGTTGATACCCTACCCATCAGCTGAGAGCCTTTGGTGACACTCTCAGGCAGTAATATGTTGGGGACGGCTTACACAGACGCCTCTGCCCAACTCATCATTCAGTGACTTTATGCTGGTAGCTTGAAATCAGCCATGATGAAAGTATTTATGTCACAAAAATTGGCAAACATTCCATATCGGGCTTTTATCCCCCCCAGAGATCCAGCTGGTAAATATTTACCAGGACAGCACTGCCAGAAGGGATGAGCTCGTCCTCCTATGACGCACTACAGCAAAGACAGACAAATTACAGGACAGATTTGGACTGCTGCCTGTTTTTGCATATACAGTATTGTTGGCACACAGCCACACCCATTTGTTGATAGGTCAGCTACAGATTCTTCCGCACTATAGTGACAGAGTAGTTGCAACAGAGACCCTAAGGCTTGCGAAGCCTGAAAGACTTATTATATGGACCTCTGACAAAAAGTTTGAGAACCCCCACTCTTTAGCATAATATTGAATATTCACTACTTACCCCACACTTCTTTTTATGACCACTAGGATACAATGAAATGTCATGAAAATAACACTTAGAATTTAGAAAATGTGATTCAAATCTCTACTTGCTAGCGAGGAGTCTTGGTCAATTTACTCAACCTTGCTGAATTTGAATTTCCTCATCTAAAACAGAATGGCCTACCTAAGAGCAATGTACGGAAATCAAACATGTGAAAACACCTTGTAAATTAGAAAGCATTATGCAAATATAAGATAATGCCATTGTAATTTATGTGTAGATCTTTGCCACTCGAGTCTCTCCAGACCAAGTTTCATAGTTCCTTTGTGTTTGCCCTCATCACAGTTAGCATCTCCCATGCAGGTGGTATTCATTAGGTTACAGCGGAAAGAAGGATGAAAGATGGGGTGTTCTCTCACAAGCCCTAATAGCTGACTTGGTTTCTCAGCACTGATGGCAAGATTAGCCTGAGAAGAAAACCATGAAGTGATCCTGCAGCTTCTTGCTTCCCTGAATGCCCCACTCCCTACTTTGTCCTTGCAGTTGTTATTCTTTCTCTGGGATCCACAGTGTGTGCATTAAATGCTTCTGTGCAGATAAAACACAGGTGAATCGTTTTTAAAACAGTCTCAACTCCTTGGTATATCAACATGGGACAGCTCCATTTTTTTTCAAACTACAGTCCACCAAATTTGCTTTGTTGAGCCTCGTTCCCCCACTAGCTGTTGGTTCCTGGTAGGAAATCTTTTCTAGGTTTTATAGTTTTCCCATCATTTTCAGTCTTATCCTATGTCAGTCTTCTTTGAATCTTTTATTTACTAATTTTTACATACACCCAGAGCAGTCCTGGCAGATAGTAGGTGATCAATAAATATTTGTGGAATGAATAAATACCTTTCAGTATTTAATATTTGTTACTCTTCATTTGAGAGTCGAGCTGTAGGCAGAAGTGCATTCTTCCTGCATACTAGCACTAGCCAGGGCTGCCTGAGGGGAGGAAAACAGGTATGCTGTCCACACACTTCTTCCCAGCTCTTTCCCTTAGGGGTAGGGGCCAGAAGAAGAAATAGCAGACAGGTTTTCTTAGGAGACTGCTCTTATAAGGCTGAAGTTTCCTCCTGGGTTGACAGACGTTGGCTCTCACCAACACTGTCCTCACATAACAGTTATTCACCTGCAGTCTGTCTCCTGAGCTAAACAGTGTTCCACAGAGGAAAAAGCTGGGGCCACCCCAATGCATGGTTTCCGGTGAGAAGATTCCGCCATGACTTACCCTTTCTCATCAGCTCCTTTTCAGCTCCCCGGTTGGCAGTCCAGTCCTGCAACGTAGGCGGCTCTCTCTGGTGGTACACCACCAACCAACCTATCTTTTGTTGGTCCACTCAGTCTGAAAACAGTTCACACATCCTTCCCACGCTACACGAGGTAGGTGTGCAGGCTGTGTGGTCTTCGCCTCTTCTCTTGGTCCCACAGTCACTCTCCAATTCTTTTTTTCCACTTCTGCTAGTTATGCAGTTGCCTAAAAGGTTAGCGAAATGGCAGCACCCCCAATTTGGTGATTTTCTGGAGACCTTTCTGCACTGGCTTCAGAAAAGCCAAAGCCCCCATGTCACTGGCATGATATAAAAGAATGCTTCTCTGTAAGAACACTGCGCTTCCCTAAAGTTACCAGGCTCTCTCCACCTAGTCTTCTTGCAATCATGGTCAGGTGGAGAGAAGGACTGTGATTGGATTAATGGAGCTGATTCTGGAGCCTCTTGAAAAGCCTTTTGGGCTGAGAGGACAGCTCACAAGACTTTGTAAATCAGGTTGTTGGTGATTTTAATATCCACTTTTGGCCTTAGACCCAATTCTGAGACCACAAGAAAATGCATTTCCATGGCACAGCAATACCCTTTAATTCTTCAAAATGTAAAAGCAAAAGTAATCATTGATAGCAGTGGGAAAGGTGGTAGGGTCAAAGGTTAGGAGATCCTGTGAGAAGCAGCCATCCCACCTTTATAAAAGTGCCCTCTACTACATACAACAAGGTGAAATAAGGAGATGCTTCTTCGACGGTCCCAGGTTATCTCAGAATTGTGCCTTAAACCTAGTCTATTGTCCATGAAGGTCTAAACTTTCCATTCCAGGAAACTGGAATCCAGGAAGACCATGGAAGGGACAAGGATTGGGGAACAAATGATAGCAAAGCAATGACAACTCAGTTTCAGATAAATGAGATGGGCTTGGAGGAGTACACCATAAGATTTCTGTGGAGAAAGACTGTGTCGAGTCTGAGTCATGAGTCCTAGCGATCCAGCATCTTCGCGACATGCATGGAGTGACCATTGAAAACTTTTAATAAGAACTACTTGAAATTCTTTAAATGTGAGAGATTGTCATTTTTCATTGTCTTTATTTTCCTTCCAGTTAGAGAAATCACAAATAATATTTAATAGCTGTTTTCTGATAGCATATTTCTCACAAAAAGCTTCTGCCATGAAAATCAGTGAATAATCTGTAAGCACTCTCAAACAATAAGGGATGGGAATGGAAAAGTAATTGAATGTCTTGCACCTGCCTCCTGAAATTCATTAGCAGCTTATGGTACTCTAGAATCCTCTTTGAGGAGTTTAAAAACAATGGAACAATTATTCTGCCTCATCCTGTGTTGTAGATTCCAGCACTTCAGTGGCATACAGAGGAAGGCTTTAGATACATAGCCTGCTTTTCAGACACAGAATAGAGCTCTGCATGCGATTAATTCTGAATTCTTACTACTTTTCAGAAGCACCTGTTTTTTGCTTCAAGGGGCCATTCCAACCTGAAACTAGCAAACTAAGTAATGCATGAAGCAAAGAAAAGTCTGAAAACTGATTGTACTGTTAAAGTAATTTCACAAGCATAAATCTTTAATTAGTAGCTTCTTCACTGAAATCATTTATTTAGAAGAAACACTTTGCTTGCTTACATAGAAATGCCACACAAAATGAGCTATGAAGGTGCACAACTAGGAGGTTCTTTCTCCTTTTATATCTCACTCTATTGATGTTCCTCACAGCGTGCTTGGGCACCACCCCTGACTCCACTGAGGGCTCTCCTTGCTTAGTACCATTTTGATAGGACCTCTGTAGTGCGCTTCCTCCAATTTATTTCCCACAGACATCCCGCAAAGTTCTCAGGCAACGTTTTCACAAACGAAGAATCTCCCCTCTTCCACTCATTGTGTTATGGCTGTTCACAAACAATCATCCCTGGAAGAGGAAAAGGCAGTCATTGCTACCATTTACTGAGCATCCACTATGTAGCGGTATAATACGTTAGCAATATTTTTTCACAACAGTGCAGAAAAAAACTACATTTTAGCTCATTTGCTAAGTGGGGAACTGAGGTTCAGTGAGATTGTGCTTGGCCATAGACCACCTATGTCTTTCTGTCAGAGGTATTGTCTCAACAAAAATGATAAAAAGGTCATAACTTGGGTCCTGATAAGAGTCCTAGGGACAGATATCTGAGGGGTGAGTGAGACTAGTTTATACATTCCAAGAGTTCAAGTAAGTCTGGTCGATTCATCAGAAGTTATTTTAAATGCCAATGTCTCAGGTGCTGAGAAAGATAAAGGGCAAGGACACGATGGCATCCTCCTACCCCCAGGCATATACATTTCACCTCCCGGACAGGATTAGCCTGGGATAAAAAGAATCAGATACTACAGGTTCAAGACACTGTATTTATAAAGAGAAAAGCCATGTGGCAGACAAAAAAAAGAGTTCAAGAGGGCCAGAGCAATGGCTTCAATTTCAGGAGTGAAGAGGGAACTGAGAGGGGCCTGTAAAACGCATTGTGATTTCAACAAAAGGAGGAGAGCGAGGGTTGTTCAGACCAAATTTCAGCCAGTTGCTGCTTAATCAAATCCTAGTCTTCTCCCATTTCTGCCCGAAGGAGAAACCTTACCCTGCTCTCCCATTGTGCCTGGAGCACAGTGGTCCTCCAGCGCGAGCTCGTGGAGCTGCCCCAGGCTGCCCTGGCAGCTTCCAGACCCAAGGAGTCAGCTGAACTATGCACTCCCATGAGCTGCTGCTGACTGACCTCGGCTCTCATTAATTGACTAGATATTCAGTGTTAAGTTGCTATGTGTTCTACCTGGCATGATTTTTATTTGCCTTTCATACTCAAAACAGAAAATAAGCAGGTATCAGCCTACTTAACTATTCACAGCCCCCTTAGCTTGGGTCATCTTTCCATCAGAAAAAATGTTTCTCTGCGAACATACTTTTGTCACTCTTCTCCACCCCCAAGCAGGCTCCTTTGAGACATCTCTTCTTGTATGATTCTTTCAAATGCTTGTGTAGAATACACATATTAACTTCACATTTTCTAAACTTACATATTTTATAAAAGTTCTGCCCTTTTTTGCCCAACCTATATATTTTTAAAATCACAATATCATTTTAAAATGTTTGGCTTAGTTTCTGGTATGTAGTAGGTACCCCAGCACCATTAATCATTTCTTACATCTTTAGCAGTTTACAGCAGAAGAAACTGAAGCTCACAGAGATTCGGAATCTCCTCAAAGTCACAGATCTAAATGTATTGGTCTGAGGAAATGCATTTAGGACTGTGGGAAGCCTGAGCTTCTGTTTTTTCTACCAGACAAAACTGCTTCCCAAAATATAACTGGAAGTTTAGTTTATTTATGATACATGCTTCAGATAGTCTCCTCATTTTCTCTCTCTCATTTTGGTTTTGGTTTGGTTAAGTTTATTGAGCTATAAGTTACATACAGTAAAATCGAGTCCTATTAAATAGCCCATCTTTTCTGTTTGGCATATCTGTACAATTTTACAAGCAACACCACAGTGAAAATACAGAACTTGCCGTCACTCCAGTCTCTCCCCACCCTTTTCAGCTAATCCCTTCCCCCAACTCTCAGGCCTTGGGATTTGATTTCTATTACTATGGTTTTGTCTTTTACAGAGTGTCACATAAATGAAATTATATCATGTACAGCTTTTTTTTAAAAATTGAGACCTAATTCCTATACCATAAAATTCATTCCTGTTAAGTGTACAGTCCCATGGTGCTTACTACATTTGGAAAGTTGTGCGACTATCACAACTGTCTAATTCCAGAACATTTTCAGCTGTTAAAAAAAAAAAATCCATGCTCATCAATAGTCATTCCTCATTCCCCACCACTCCTAGATCCTGGAAATCACTAATCTGCTTTTTATCGCTATGGATTTGCCTGTTCTAGACATTTCTTATAAATGGAATCATACAACTCGTGGCCTTTTGTGTTGGCTTCTTTCACTTAGCACACCGTTTTAAAGGTTTCTCCACTTTGTAATATGTATCAGTGCATCATTCCTTTATGTGGCTCAGTAACATCCCATTTTATGGATGCGCCACTTCTTGTTTATTCATTTATCAGTTGATGCACATTTAACTATTTTGACGAATGCTACTATGAAGATTATGTAGAAGTTTTTGCAGAAGCATATTTTTAAATTAGTTTTGGTATGTACCTACAGGCAGACTTTCTGCCTCATGGAAACTCTATATTTACCTTCTTGAGCAACTGACACACTGTTTTTCAAAGTAGCCTCACCCTTCATTTACATTTCAACTGAGGTTTTTTTTAACAGCCTTTTATCTGACTTCTCCTGCATAGTCCAATGCCTTAAAAATTCCTTCAAGTTGTTGCATTCCTGCTTATTGTTGAGTAGTAGTATTCCATTGTACGAATATACTATAATTTGTTTATCCTTTCACTAGTTGATGAACGTTTGGTTTGTTTCCAGTTTGGAACAATTATGAATAAAACTACTATAAACATTCTTGTACATGTTTTTTCAATTATCTTGAGTAAATAGAAGTATGATTATTGCATCATTATGGTAATATATGTTGATCTTTATAAGAAACAAACTGGTTTTCAGAGTAGTTATACCATTTGCACTCCCACCAGCAATGTGTGAATGTGCGAGATAATTCATCTCTTGAGAGCTACTTGTCAATACTAGGCATTTTTAGGTTTTCAAAATTTAGTCACTCTGGTACATAATAGCATCTTATTGCAGTTTTAAATTCTGTATTTAATTTGCAGTGTCTAATGATACTGACTTTTCTTGTTTTATTTTATTTTTTTAATTTCATGGCAGGATTTTATTTGTCGTCTTAAATTAAGAGGATTTAAAAAATACTTTATGTTACCAAAAAATAGAGTAGAAAGTACAGTTTCCACACATTCCATCACCATGCCCACAATCTTGGGGAGTTTCCCCTGTTATTAACATCTTGTATTAGCGTGGTGCAATTACAACTGATGAGCTAGTGTTGCTACATTATTCTTAACTAAAGTCCATATTTTACATTGAAGTTCATTTGTTGTCTTGTACTCTGTGGGTTTTGACAAATACATATTGGACTGGCCAAAAAGCTCATTTGTTTTTTTTTCTTTACAATGTCTGTAATAGCACTTAGTTGTTTCTAACTTCATTTTAAACAATTTTGTTAGATTGCACTGTGACAGCTGTCATATCAGTGTGCATTTTTAAAAAAGTATTAAAATTGGTGAATTTTTGTGTAGCCAGACTGATATTGAAGATGGAAGAAAATATACAACATTTTCTGTATTAGGCTTTATTATTTCAAGAAAGGTAAAAATACAACTGAAATGTACAAAAAAAAGATTTGTGCAGTGTATGGAGAAGGTGCTGTGACTGATCGATCAAACAGGTCAAAAGTGGTTTGTGAAGTTTCGTGCTGGAGATGTCTCACTGGATGATGCTCCATAGTTGGGCACACCAGTTGAAGTTAATAGCAATTAAATTGAGACATTAACTGAAAATAATAAACTTTCTACCACCCAGGTGGTAACTGACATGCTCAAAATATCCAAATCAATAAAGTTATTGGTGAAAATGAAAAATGTGTCTTATTTTAAGAAAAAATTAAATGGATTCTTTGGCCAACACAATAGCAACATGTCTGCCATACATCTCTCCCTTAGTCTCCCCAGACCCCTAGCAAGCACAGACTTTTTTTATTGTTTATATATTTTTGCTTCATTCAGAATGTTATATAGCTGGAAATACATACTATATAGCTGTTTTGGATTTATTTCTTTCATTTACCAATGTTCATTTATGGTCCTTCCATGTGGTGTCATGGCTTGATAGGTCATTACTTTTTATTGCTAAACAATATTCCATATTTAGATGTACCTCAGGTTCTTTTTCATTCACTGACCTATGAAGCTACTTCTTGGTTGCTTCCCAAGTTTGGCAATTATTTTTTTAAAAACCCCAAAACCTCTGTAAACATTTGTGTGGAGGTTTTTGTGTAGATATAGATTTTAACTCATTTGGGTAAATACCAAGGAGCATAAATGCTGGATTGTATGGTAAGAATATATTAGTTTTATAAGAAAATGCTATAATATCTTCCAAAATGCTGTACTATTCTGCATTCCCAGCAACAACGAATGCAAATTCCTGTTGGCTGACATCCTTGCCTACATTTGGTGTTGCTAGTGTTTGAATTTTAGCCACTCTAACAGATTTATAGTGGTATCTCATTGTTATTTTAATTAAAAATTCCCTAATAATGTATGATGTTGAGTATCTTTTCATATTAAGTAATATATTTATCTATTATCTATTTATCTTCTTTGGTAAAATGTCTGTTTAGAGCTTTTCCTTATTTTTGAGTTGTTAGTTTTTTTATTGATGAGTGTTAAGTGTTTTATGTGTATTTTAGATACCCATCCTTTATCGGGTATAGGTTTTGCAAAAATTTTCTCCAAGTCTGTGGCTTGTCTTTTATTTTTTTGTGTTGACAGTGTCTTTGTGGAGTTAAAATTTCATATTTTAATGAAATCTAATTTTCAATTTTTCTCTCATAGATTATGCTTTTGGTGTTATAACTAAAACGTTGTCACTAAACCCAAGGTTGCTTAGGTTTCCTATTATGTTATCTTCTAAGACTTTTGCAGTTTTGCAGTTTATACTTAGGTCTATGATCAATTTTTAGTTAACTTTTGTAAAAGGTGTAAGTATGTGTTTTAATTCCTTTTTTTTTTTTTGCAGGTAAATGTTTAGTTGTTTCTGTACCATTTGTTGCAGAGACTGTCCTTTCTCCATTGACTTGCCTTTCTTCCTTTGTGAAGATCAGTTAGCAATGTATGGGTCTATTTGGGGGGCTCTCTATTGATTGATTTGTCTCTTTTTTCACCAATACTGTACTCTCTTGATTACTGTAGCTTTAAAGAAAGCCTTGAAGTTAGGTAATAGTCCCTGGACTCTTTCTTCTTTCTTCCTGTTTAAGTTTTTGTACATTGCATCTTTCAAGAAATTTATCCATTTTATTTAGATTATCAAACTTACAGGCATGGAGTTGTTCATAACATTCTTTTATTACCTATTAATGCCTTTGGAATCAGCAGTGGTAGTTCCTCTTTCATTTATAATATTAGTAATCTTTACTGTCTCCATTTTTTCTCTTAGTTAGCCCATTTAGAGTCTTAACAATTTTATTGATCTTTTCTAATAATAAACTTTAGTTTTATTGAGTTACTTATTAATTTCCTGTTTTAATTTTATTGATTTCTGCTCTACTTTTTATTATTTCTTTTCTTCTGCTCATATTGAATTTAATTTGCTCTTGTTTTTCTAGTTTCCTGTGGTAGAAGTTTAGATTATTGACTATAGATCTTTCTTCTTTTCTAATGTATGCATACAATTGCTATAAACTTTCTTCTAAGCACTGCTTTCTCTGAATCCCACATATATTGAAAGGTTGTATTTTAATTTTCATTTACATCAAAATATTTTTTAAATTTTCCTTAAGACTTCTTTGACTCACGTGTTATTTAAAAATGTGTTGTTTAATTTTTAAGTATAGTATTTGGGAATTTTTCAGCTATCTCTCTGTTATTAATTTCTAGTTCAATTCCATTATAATCTGAGAGAATACTTTGTATGATTTCTATTCTTTTCCAAATTGCCTGGGGTCTGGTTTGTGGCCTAGGATGTGGTCTATCTTAGAGAATGTTCCCTGTGAGCTTGAGAAATCAGAGTAAACAAAGACAGATGCATATACCTTGCTAGATGTGGCAGTGGCAAGTTTGTGAAAGTTCTCTCATTTGAAAACAGTTTTTATTGATCTATAATACATGCAGTAAAGTTTTCAGACATTAAAAGTAGAGCTTAATAAACATTTACAAACTTTTGTTTACGTAACCATTATCCAGATCAGGAAATAAAACATAACTAGGAATGTACTTGTTATCCCTTAAGTTCACTCTGTACTGTCATCGCTTCTTCAAAATGCTGGTTGAACACAATATGTAGGGGGGATCTTACAAGAGGGGAGGTGGTAGAACAAAATACTGCCTCACTGATGCAGTTGATCCCAATGGTATATAGAGTTCATGATCTTCATCCTCTACAGTAAACTCCAGATTCACTCTTTTAACCAGCATATCTGCCAGGCTAAGTCCTTTGCCTGATAACATGACCCTAGAGGGGTTCATCCCTGAGGATCCCTAATTACCATACTTGTCAGTCTACTGCTCAGGTAATTTCCCATGTATAGGCAAAACTGAGCATGGGAAATCTATGAGATGACCCATTAGATGTCCTCCTCTTTGTTATGAAATGAAATCCCTATCCCATTGTGCAACAGCAAAGTTTACCTCTTCCTGATGATCAGAATCAATTATCCCTGCCAGTATAGTAGCTTCTTTCTTTGCTAATGATTCACCAAAATGAGAAGCCCCAAATTACCCAAGTTGGGATGGGGGAGGGGAGTTAGACAGTCAGTATCTGTAGTTTTATGACTAGTAAGATTCTTGTTGTGGTCTATGGTAGAGGTGTTACCTCTCTTGGGAAAAAAGACCCAGAGAACTATGCTGTCCAATATGAAAGCCAGTAACTATCTGTGGATATTTACTTTTAAATTCAATTAAAATTCAGTTCCTTAAACACACTAGCCATCTTTCATGTGTTCTATAGCTACATGTGTCTAGTGGTTATCATATTGGAAAGCACAGAACATTTTCATATTGCAGAAAATTGTATTAGTGCTACCATAGACTCATATCTCATCTATTCTGCTATTCCAGCAAGGATGCTTTTTTTTTTTTTTTTTACCATCTTGGCTGGGAAGGGGTACATTTTCAGAGCTTCCAAGAAAAGATCTTGGTCTTTTCTACTCTTTTGTAAAGGCCAAACAATAAATGTGAAGGTTCTTTCAGTTGCTAAGTTTGTCTAACCCGATTATGAATTTGGGAAATGGAATAACTAGGTAGATCTATGGATCCATTGGGCCTACTGCAAGGTGGGCCTGAGTGAGGATTCTGCTTATCATCTCCCAGCTGGTTCTACTTCATTGCAGTTACTAGGTCTTGCAGGGCACCTCCAGTTATCACTGTGTATGCTTATGAATGGAATAAAAGAGGTTTATACTCTGAACTCATAATGCTATCTTGAGTGGAAGTTTAGAGGTCCTAATACTTTGATCTTTAAATATATCCTTTTATCTATCAGAGATTGACTGTTATCACATACACATATTTGAACGGTGTGAAGGGTTTTTTTCCTTATCTCCCCTGTTAGATGGATTATAAGTTCCTTGACACTGTCGTCTGGGTTGTTTGATGTTCACACAAAGCCTAAATACTGATAGTGGGTCAATAAATGCTTGCTAAAGGAACAATATCCTTTATAGGTTTCCTATATTTATGACTCTACAAATGCATCACAGTCATTTTCAAATAACAGTAAGTGGAAGTGACTTTAAAATACACCTATGGGGTTTGACACTCCATAACTATAAGATGTCTGCACCCAAATTTAGACATAATGTGGTTTGTCTGTGCACCATTCAAAACACAGTTGGTCCCAAACGTAAAGTATGGGCTCAGCCTGTCACCACGTGTTGGCTTTACTCTCTCTCACCAGAGCCTGCTTTTCTGCAAAGAGCAGGAGACATGGCCATCAACTGCACCAAGTTTTACAGTTTATAAAGTCTACCACCCGACAGGAGCTGATTCATGCTCACTCTCAACCAGGGCAGGTAATTTAACCACTCAAGCCTCAGGATCCGAGGACAGAGGGATGGACACATGTCAAAACATGGCGGCTCTTTCAGAACCTCTGGTATGAAGAAGAGGCATTTCTAGAAGTGACAATCTTGACATGACTAGAAAACAGGTGTCCAGCACCTCCAGTAATTAATGAAAAAAGAAAATAATTATATTTGTTTCTCTTAACAAAAATCAAATAGTTTAATCATGAAAAGTCAGCACCTTTTGGATATTGTATTTTTGTCCCTTCACTTTACAAAATATTCTATGTTTTCATAAACTGCTTTTAATAAAGAAATTCAAATACTTTCTTTCCTATTTTTATATTCTCAGGCAGCAAAATCACTGGCTCACTAATAATCTAAGGCAGTTGCCTCTTCAAACACTCGGCCATTGCAGTAGTTACAGCTTTTTGACAGCGGGATTGGGGCGAGATGAACTGACTTCAACATTTTTGTTAAAAATAAAAAGCCCCACAAATCTGGCCCATCATTTTCAACTGTCAGGAATATAAATAGCTGATGGACTTTACTACGAATAAAGCCAAACAAAGGCTAAAAGGATGTTGTTTAAAGGTGATTAGAATGTGTGTGTTTATGGGATCAAGATGTGGCCACCCTCTGGCTTAGGGTCCATCTGATTTGGTCAGTTTATAAATAGAATTCTGAAGTAAACCAACCCACTTCCTGTTAGTCTCTTTCATTCTCAGGTTTTTTTTTCTCCTCTCTAAAGTATGAATTTGATGTCTTTCACTGTTTGGAAGGGAAAACATACTGTTTGTCATTTATCAAAATGTAAACAGCTGTAATCCAACAATGTTCATTCAATTTTAATACTAAGTAAATAAATGTGAGCAATGACTGTATTATGGAAACATGTGGACCTGATGTTCAAAAGCAATGAATTCTACTTCCAATTCAGTTTCAAGAGTTTTCAGATTTTTTTAAGCTCCCTTCAGGTTTCTTGCCCTTGCTAGATTAGTATGGGTAACATATTCCATAGAAATAGCTTATTAACTCATTCCCAAACCACAGCACTAACCCTGCTTGGATTTGAAGGGTTTTTTTTTCTCTTGAAAGTTCAAAATAATTTGCTTTGAGAGCAAGAGTGAGTGATTTGAAAATGTATTGTCTTGAAAACCATGAAGCAATTAAAGGCATCACTATGCTTTCCTGATCAGGTATAAAATGGACAAGAAAAACATGTGCACTTCTCTGTAATTCCACCCATGTGACTCATCCTTAATCCTTGTAATTGGGTACTTAAGATTAGCTTTACTCATTAGTTAGCCATTTCAATATTTTTGTACTTTGGATCAGACTCTGGATCATTTCAGTGTTTTATAGAATTGAGGTGATTAAAGCCATTAGTAAACACTATTTATTTGAACCCACTGTGTGTCATTTCCAACTTACATCCTTCAAAAAACAAAGGTGGTCTGCCTTTGGACACTTGGAGGGTGTTTGCAATAAATTGCATGGTGGGAAAGCTTGAATTAAACAATGGTCTTTTGGAACAAAGCTAACATTCAACTCTGTTGAAAGACTTATTTGAAAATTAAAGTTTGATTTCTTTGTTAAAGCATATGTAAATATAGAACTAATTTGGAATGACACCTATGTTAACAAAAATATACTCTGAATGAATAGTTTTTCCTCCCAACTAAGAGTATTTTATTTTTATTTTTATTGTCTTTTATTGTTTATCTTATTACAGTTATCCCCACTTTTCTCTCTTCGAGTATTTTAACCAAAGGCTTTTCTAAGGTTGATTAGAGCAGCTATATAACTACTGAGTCATTATTATTTTTTTATAATTCCCTAGGACACTGCCCATGGCGACTGGTCCAAACCTTCTTTAGTTTTCTTAAGACCCAATTCTGTTACTGTGCCTCCATTCTCAGTAGGCCAGGCCGGAAGGAGGTAAAACTTTTTCTTTTAGCTTATTAATTATTTGGCCACAAAACGCTATAGCAAGACATAATATAGGGAACTGCCTTCTACCCAAAGTTGGTGAACTTCGAGTCAGATGCATTAATTGCATGGGACTTCGGGGTCACCATCCTTAAGAGGAGTTAGTGCATTCCATGTAAAACACAGGAATAGGAGTGCTTGTGGCTACAGTCAAGGTAAACTAACAGGCTTGCCTTTCTGCCTTAAATAACCAGAAAACTGGACAAGTTTTCAAACGATGGACAACAGACCACATAGGACTCTGATGCCTAGGGGGAGAGAAACAAAGGAAGTGAGCTCTGTGAGGGCCTCACATCACAGCCTTGAGGACATTTCCATACTGAAGAAAAAGGAAGAGGAACCCAATCAGAGTAGTCGTTTCCCTGTGTTGAGGAAGAGTTTGGAGTTCTGTACAGGGTTAAAATTTTCAGGGCAAAGTCCCAGAGATAGGAGAGTTGCACAGAGAGAGGGGGAGCACCAGAGATCTACACAAAGAGAAGTTCAAGTCTTTGTCTGAGTACTGACTTTGAGCATGTGTGGGAAGAAAACTATGAAGTCTAAGGGGAAATCATCAGAAAGAAGAAGAAGCAATAATCTTCACAGTTTAAATAAAGCTGGGATTAGTTTGTTTTTCCAACACCCAGAGACTGAAGGCCTCTGAACACATAGGAGACCATAAAGGGGTTGCCTCAGTAGTGAGAGATAATTAGTCTGTTCTGGGCCCATCCTAACAAAGCTCAAAACCAAGGATCAAACTTGTTCCAAGAAACTTAACTTTATTTCAGAACAAAACCCCCAAATATTTAACAAAATATGCAGTTTTTTAAGAGATAACATTTCTATTTAACAATGTAAAATTATAACAATTATAAATATACATTGTTTGCTCAGGAAGGTAGAAAAGAGTATGAGAATGATGGGAAGAGAAATGTTAGATGTAAAAAAGACCCAAGTCAAACTTGTAAATGAAAAATATACTATCTGAGATTTTAAAAATTCACTGAATGGGATTAAGAATAGATTTCCAGAAGCAAGATTACTAGGTATGAGAAGAACAATAGAAACTACCACATATGCAATTCAAAGAGAAAAAATGTTAACAGAACATTAATGAACTGAGGATAATATCAAGTGATCTCCCAGAAGGAGAGGAGAAGGGTGGAGGTACAGAGAAAGTATCTGAAAACATAATGGCTGTTAATTTTTCAAAATTGATATAATCTATAGACCACAGATCCAAGAAGAGCCAAAAATTCCAAGCAAAAGGAACATTCAGAAAAACACAGTTAGGCACCCCATAATCAATTGCTGAGAAATTAATAAAAAGGAAATCTTAAAAGCAGCCAAAGGAAAATAAGACTTATTACAGAAGGTCAAAAATAAGAATAACAGCAGAATTCTAGTGCAGAAGAAACAGTGCAGACCAGGAGAAGATAATGGAGCAACACCTTTAAAATGTTTCACAAGTAAAGCCTTTGTCTGGATCAAATCAAAGAACCAACCCTGGTTGGTGTGGCTCAGTGGATTGAGTGTCTGCCTGTGAACCAGAGGGTTGCCGGTTCAATTCTCAGTCAGGTCACATGCCTGGGTTGCAGGTGAGGTCCCCAGTAAATGTCACGTGAGAGGTAAGTATGCACTGATGTGTGTCTCCTTCTCTTTTCCCCTCCCTTCCCCTCTCTCTAAAAATAAATAAATAAAATTAAAGAGACAAGTCTCCTATGTTCCATTGTCAAGGATGGAAAGGACTGCTTCAGGGATTTCTAAATTTGTAATCCAGAAAATAATCATGCCCTCTGATCCTGAGGTTTTATCCAGGTTTTACTGACTTTGTTTCTATATTCTAAACCATGATTTTGCATTTTGTAAATAATAACAATTTTATACGAGTTACATGATTTCATTTCTAGGGCTGTTTCCAGTCTTGGAAGTTGATTTATAGAGGATAGGAACAGATTTTTATTTCAAGGATAGGCCATTTAGAATAACGGGAATAATGGATTGGGAGTCTTGGCTCTTCCTCAGAACTCTGTGAGTAATCAACATTGTGATGCAGGCCAATGATTTTTCAATACGCACAGAATCACTTGTGATGTTTGTTAAAAGGCAGATTGCAGGACTTCGCTTCTAGTAATTTATTGTTAGTAGCTCTAGAGCAGGGACCCGAGATCTGCCTACTAAGCAAGTTCCCCAGGAATTGAGACAGTATTCTCTAATTACACTTTGAGAATCACTGCCTTAGGCAAGTCAACCCCTCTGGGCTTCCATTTTCACACCTGTGAAAAGAAGGAGCTAGATTAGATGAAAACTGGGGATATTGTCAGCTCTGGACACTTTTTGACTCAGTTAAGGTGTTTCCTATTTCTAGGAATAAAATCTTGGTCAGTTCAACATAGGTGGCATTCAAGTGACCTCACTTCTCTTTTCTTTCATTAATATACTGCCTATAGTAAAATAGATTTTTATTTCTATACCTACCATTATTTATGTAGCCATATAACCTCAAAGGTAGCTTTTCAAGACTAATCCCAGTAGGTACCCATCACAGAACTTGGCCGCAGAAAGAGGTAATCAAGACTATCAAATATGACTATCACCCCCCAATAATATCTCAAATAGGTGATCATTCAGCCTGTACTTGTTTACTTCCATTATGTTAAAACATGGATGTGTTTCCTCTCTTAAATGAAAATGATTCTTATTGGGGGTTTTATCCATACGTCCTGGTTCTGATCTACGGTTCTACATGAAATGAGTGTAATTCTTCATCCATGTGACAGTCACTGAATACAGTGTTTGTTTGCATACTGAGTTTCAACTCTTCTTATACACTGTTTATGTTTAGTTGGCCTTCAGTGGATCTCTGCTAAAACCTATGTCCAGCTATAGGCTGGGCAATGACTTTTATAGCAAGACCATGTAAAACTAAGGGAAGAGGAATACATTAGAAACTTGTAGCAAAAAAAAAAAAGGGAATATTTCCCTAATATATTGGTCCAGGGAAGGTTATGTGCTCACTCGAATCCATATACTTGCCTCCTTCTCTCCTGGACTAGCCCTAGAAAAACCTGAACTATTCCTAAGGTTATATAGGCAGGTCTTTACTGCCTTCACCATCTTGGCAGACCAAGGGTCTTGATGGAGCTGCTGTTCCAGGTTTCTTGTGAGCTATCATACCCCTTTGGAGTTGAGAAAACCGTGTGTCTTGCTTTGACCAATAAAATATAAGCTGAAGTAATGTGTTGTATTTCCTGGTGGAGGCTTTTAATAACTTGAGTGCTTCACCATTTCCTCTATGTAGAGATTTGTGATGCTTCAGATGGTAGGGGATCCACCATCCAGCAAACCTAAGTAAAGCAGTATGAAACACAGCCCTAGAAACCCAAATAGACATGTAGCATGAGTGAAAAATAAACCCCTTTGTTTTAAACCACTCTTCTTCTTTCATTTTTGTTTTTTTACCACTGTACAATTGTATCCAATTTGACTGATATAATCCTAATGGCATTATATGTATTTAATTAGTTGTGAAAATTCATTAAATGGAAATCCAAATTTATCTACATAGTCTATCGTAAGTCTATTTATAGAAGTAAATTTACTAAATGAAAAAAAGAATGATCACACCATGTTCCTGAATGAGTTATGAAAACACAATTTTTATGTGTAGATCAGTAACAGAATTCTACAAACTAAGATATAAACCCATAAAATTCACGCCTGGAACTGAGTCAATACCTAACATTTTTTGAATAACTATGATCCATAAGAGGGAGATGAAGTGATTAAAGGGCAAAATGCTGAGCAGAAATAGCTAAATAAATATTTCAGCAGTTTCACAACAGCTTAACAAATAATTTCACTAAATTTTGTACCCACTGAGCAAGATGCTGAATGGATAAAAGGAAAAAAAAACAACTTTTGTGCCCTGGTCTGTGGATGATGAAGATACTAAAGAGATTATGACGGTAGGCATGTACCCCAAGTCCTCAGGGAGCAGAGGGGTAGTAAATGTTATGCTATCCAAATGTATGCATCATGGTAAAAACCCATGTTCAGCTCACGCTGCATCAGAAGGTTGCACTTTTGATTGATAAGCACAAAATTTAATCCAGAACACAGAAGGGCAGAACCCAAGAAAAGCCAGCTAGAGAACACAGCATACTCAGATTAAAGAGCCAGAGAAGGCAGGGTCCCCCAGCAAAGGCAAGAAGCCATAGCCCTGTAAAAGGTGGTTAGAGAAAGGCATTCCACACAGCTTGGGATAAAAACAGAAATAAGTCCCTCTGGACAAAAAAGAGTAGGTGCATTTTGGGTTTTGTGTGTATGTATGTGTGTGATATATCCCTGAAACTTGAAAGTTTAAACTCCTTTAAATATTAACTAATGATCTTGACAAATCTAGACTTAAACATATTCTTTGTGAATGATCTTATCCTTGATTCTATGTAATAAAAACAACAACAAATAAAGTTTTCTGCATCAAAGGAGGGTGAGAGGAAAAGCCCAAGGACCCAAGTCACAAATCCTAGAAAATCTCTAAATCCTCAGTCATCCCCAAACGATTATGATGAATGAGCTTGCTGCCCACACCCTCTGCCACAGTAGTCTTAAAGTCAAACCCAGGTCCAATTAACAAAATTTCACTGAAAAAAGAAATTGAAGAAAACATAAATAAGTGGAAGGATACACCATGTTCAGGGATAGGAAGAATTAATATTAAAATATCCATACACCCAAAGTAACCTATAGATTCAATGCAGTTCCCATCAAGATACCAATGACATACTTTGAAGAACCAGAACAAATATTCCAAAAATTTATCTGGAACCACAAGACTTTGAATAGCCACTGCAATCTAAGAAAGAAGAACAAAGTTGTAGGAATTATGCTACCTGATATCAAACTATATTACAAGGCAATAGTAATAAAAAAACCATGGTACTGCCAAAAAACCCAAAAACATACATATACATCAATGGAACAGAATAGAGTACAGAAGTAAACCCGCACCTTTATGGTTAATTAATATTTGACAAAGTAGGCAAGGACATACAATGGAGTAAATACAGTCTACTCAATAAATGGTGTTAGTAAAATCAGACAGATAGGTGCACAAAATTTAAACTAGACCACTTTTGTACACTATACACAAGAATAAACTCAAAATGGATCAAAGACTTAAATATAAGACTCAAAACCTTAAAACTCTCAGAAGAAAACAGGCAGTAAAATCTCAGATGTTTCTTGTAGTAATATTTTTTTTATATACCTCCTGAGACAAGTGAAACAAAAGAAAAAATAAACAAATGGGATTATATCAAACTAAAAAGTTTTTGCACAGCAAAGGAAACCATCAACAAAGTAAAAAAGACAACCCACAGAATGGGAGAACATATTTGCCAATGATACATATGATTAAGGGGTTAATAACTGAAATTTATAAAGAACATATACAATTCAATGCCAAAAACATAAACAATCCAATTAAAAAATCGGCAAAGGACTAGCATAGACACTTCTCGAAAGAGGACATACAGATGGCCAATAGGCATATGAAAAGATGCTCAATGTCTCTAATCATAAGAGAAATACAAATTAAAACTATGATGAGATATTGCCTCACGCTTGTCAGAATGGCTATCATCAATAAATTCACAAACAGCAAGTGTTGACAAGGATGTGGAGAAAAGGGAACCCTTATGCACTGTTGGTGGAAATGCAGACTGTTGCAGCCCCTGTGGAAAAGAATATGAAGTTACCTCAAAAAATTAAAAAGTAACTGCCTTATGACCCAGCAATTTTACTACTGGGAATATATTTGAAGAATATAGTGTTTCAGGAAACACTAATTTGACAGACTATCTGCACCCCTATGTTCATGGTGGCATTACTTACAATGGCCAAGATTTGGAAGCAGTCCAAGTGTCCATTAGTAGATGTGTGGTACACTTACACAAAGGAATACTACTCAGCTGTAAAAAAGAAGGAAATTTTATCTTTCACAACAGCATGTATAGAACTGAAGAATATTATGTTAAGTGAAATAAGTCATTCAGAGAAAGACAAATACCATATACATAATTTCACTTACATATGGAATCTAATGAACAAATAAATGAACAAACGAGATAGAAATAGACTGATAGATACAGAGAACAAACTGACAACTGTCAGAGAGGTCTGGGTTTAGGGGGGCTGGGTGAAAAGGTGAAGAGATTAAGCAAAAAACCCCCAAAACTCATAGATAGGGAGCAGTACAGTGGTTATCGAGTAAAAGTGGGGGTGGGGTAGGTAGAAGAGGGTAGAGGGTAAATGGGGGATAAATGTTAACAGAAAGAGACTTGACCTGGGTGTTAAACATGTCATACAATGTACAGATGGTGTATTACAGAATTGTACACCTGAAACTTATGTAATTTTATTAAGCAATATCACCCCAATATATTGAATTAAAAAAACAAAGCAAACAAAAAATGTATTTCACCTCTGCTTAGATAACACCCTTCCTACCCATTGCTCAGCTCCTCCATGCCATCCCTTTCCTTTGCACTAAAGAAGTTCTATGGTCTATGTCTTTACGACTACTTTTCAGTTACTAGCCATACTACTAAAGTCTACAAGAAGAGAGGAGACAGAGAATAAATAGAACAGACAGATGAGTGTATAGATGGAAACTCAGGTCGATTGAGAACACTGAAATTCAAACTCTGCCCTCAAGGCGTTTACAGTCCAGCAGGAGTCACATATGCAAATGAGTATAATATACAGCTGCTTCAATGCAGAGGCACACAGTGCATATTCAATAGGGGTGAAGGGGCACCAGAGTCTGCCAGGGGAGGATGGAGAAAGCTTCACAGGAGCACTGGAGATGAAATTGAAAGAAGATGGAGAAATTCTCTGAGCAGGCTGGGGGAGGCATTGTAGGCAGAATACATGTGCTGGGAAGTATGACCTATTTAGGGACCTAAAGAGACATGTGAAATTGCCATGAGGAGGGCTGGGGGAAGAGAGGTGGGAGATGAAGCTTGATAGGTAAGCAGCTTCCGCTATTTCATGAGCGATCAGGAAGGAAAAGTCACCATGGTGGTAAAAGCTATAGAAAAAAACTAAAAAAAATTCATGTTCATCATAAAGGTAAGGCATGCTTCATTTTGTTTCTTTTTTAGAAGTCTCTTTTACTATTTATATTCATAAATTTTTAATTAGGCTTTAATGTGCACTGAGTACTAAGTAGTTACTAGATAAAAAAGAATATGTAAACTAGGGGTAAGGTATAAATAATGACCATGCAAATAATGCTCCTTGACCTGGTTTAAGGAGAGGAAAGTTCCTGTCATCTGGAAGGCCCTTCCCAGGGCCACAATCTTGCTTCCTGCTCAGAGCTCACTGGGAAAGAGCTGAGTATAAACCCATCTAAACCACCGTCTTCCCACTCACTCCCTGTCTCCCCGTGAATGTTTAACTGACTCCTTCCTGTCCCAATCTCATACCCTGAATATAAAAATAAGTGCTTTTTTTAAAACAGGAAGAGATGTCTCAGATGTCATATTCTAACACCTTTATTTTATACCAGAAAGCTGAGGCACAGGCAAGTAATATCTCATTAACTAGTGGTAAATGTAGAACTAGTACCCAGAGCTCCAAATTCCAATTCTATTCCACCTTGCATGACACCCTCACTTTCTTGGAATTTTGTAGTTTGAACCATAGGGAGACTTGGGTTGGAAAGCCAGAAGCAGATGACACAGAGAAAAGCACCATGAACTTCTATTCCTGTATTTGGGTAACTGTAAGGGAATTATCATAAAAAATCACATTTTCCCCATCACTGCTGTGATATTTATTTTGAGGGCTTGAGGGTATATAGTTCCTTAATGTTTAATGGACTAATTATCAATAGTCTGTGCCAAGAGGTGTGTCAAATTAAAGTCTGAGTCACTAGGAGCTTCAATTTAAAATTCAAGAATCCTCTTGGCTCTAGATCAAGGATGCCATTTCAAGTAACACTAAAATGAGAAAAATTAAAACTTAACTTGGGTTCTTGCTAAAGAATCAAATAATGACCATAAAAATTAAAACGCCATAAATAAGTACCACGGGGCTCTGCCCTTACCTGCTGGGCACATAAATCATAGGTGTTTGGATTTCATTCATAGATGTCTATGTAAAGACTCATCAGAGAAGGTGGCTTTTTAAAGGCTTTACAACCTAGGTCTGAAAACCATTATGCAGCCAGTAACTTCTAAGCTTCAAATCATTAGCTATTCTTCCCTCATCTGTGTCTTATCTGCTTGTCCTTTAGAATAAAACAACCATAAGGGATGACACAGACACCCAAGGAACTTCAAAGACAGCTTACTCTAACTCCCTCTGTTTACAAAGAGGGAACCTGGGATCCAGAAAGCATCACTATCCACTGAAGGTCATGGAAAGGTAGGACTTGGGGTACTCTTTTCACTCCATCAGTCATTTATCAGGCAACAGTAGACTGCACTTCTTACACAAAATGTCTGTCCTTGCAGGGAGATGGTGTTGGCTGAGGCTATAAATGAATGGAGACACAGCCCTTGACTGCTTTCTTGACTCCATGCCTTTGCTCAGAAAGAGCCAGGAATCTGTGTTTCATGCAAGGAAAGCCATCTGGAAGGGTTTCCCAGCCATCCACAGAGATATGTCAAGGCTTCCAGAGTGAGCCCACTGGGTCGTCAGTTATGTAGGTGGATCCTTGCGTGAGTGGATGGGCGAGGTGTGACTCTGTCATGAAATACACCTGGGCACATTAGCCTATCAATGCAGTAAATAGGCTGCCTGAATCTGTTGAACCCAGCATTATCTCCAACTGGTTTGACTACAGTTTCTCCTTGCCTTCACTTTTCTATTTATATACCCATTATTATTCCAGAGTTATAGTCCGTGCATTGCACCTTGTGAATCCTGCATTAAAGAATGTCCTCCACCCACCCCTTGCCTGAGTTCAGCTTCAAAAAGGGCCCATGCCCTGCTTAGGTACACAGGTAAGCAGAGTTCTATTGCTGGTGGGATGGACTCATTTTGTCACTTCATTGTAGAAGGTTCAGCAACTGTTACTGTGACACATGACAAAATCAAGGATACTTCTAGGAGACTTGCTGCTAAGCTTCTTTTACAAGTCTGTGACAGAATAAAAATATCAGATCCATACTTCCATCCTTTAAAAAATCTTTTCAAACTCTATGCCAAAATTTTTGTTTTTTTCAGGCAACAAGTGCAGATCAATATTATATATATTATATATATAATATAATATATATTATATATAATAATATATAATATTGGATCATATATTATATCAAACATAGTTTAACTGACCATTACAAATATCAATGTGTATAGGAGACTGAAATTTCATTTTCATTATCTGACTCCTTTCTCTTTTTTTTTGCATTTTTTTATTGTACAGTTGTCTCCACCTAACTCCTTTCTGAAGGGAATTTCTTTTGTTCAGTCATATTTACTAAACAAATATTTATTTAGCACCTACTATATGCCAGATACTTTATACAGTTGTGAACCAAACAGACCATAATATCTACATGCTAGGCTTAGATTCTAGTAGTGGAGATAATCAATTAATCAATGAGCATACAAATAAATAAATGTAAAATTATTATTATTATGTGTACATATGCAGAATGTAGTAAAATATGTATAATAGTAAATGCTACTGGTCAGGGAAGGTGTCAATCACATGATTGTAAAAGAACTAGAAGCTTCCTTATCTTCAACTATCATCTCATCCTAAATTCAATTCCCTAAACTCCTCTGGGAAAAAGGAAGGCTGGAAAAATAGAGAAAGATGGCTTCCTCAGGTGGCAGCTTTGTGTTAGTTGCTACCTTTTTCCATTTGCTATGGTGACATCTGTCCAGGTTGAATAGTCTGTGTAGAGTCCCCTGTCATCCTTCAGCAGGGACTCAGTGGAACATGTTCACTCCCTTTTGTCCTCCAGTTGCCTAGATGTGGGAGACCTGTTCAGGGGTGTGGGAGGTTGCTGTGCAAATGCTCACATAAAATTCAGAAATTGTGCCTTAAATAACATTCTTTTCTCTTAGTTTTCCCTTGATCTTTCTGATTCCTTCCAGGAGAAAGTCTCAGTTCAGCAACAGTCCCTAACACACTCCTCCAACACTGCTAGCTTCCTATTTTAACAGGAAGAGAACAGAACTGAGGCAGAGCCTTAGACAGTAACAATAGCTGGCCAGAATTGAAGGAATGTCTTTTGTCCACCTCTTGCCTCAGTTAATAATTAATAACACTGATTTATTTTCACTGTATTTAGCTTTGCTTAAAACAAACTTATTTAAGCAAAAGTGAGTCAGTTTGAATGAAATATTTAGTAAGTAGCAGTACAGATGTTTTTAGATATTGCAAAAATTGTGAAGCTGGAACTTGAGTGACTGAAGTTAGGAAAACATTATTCTCACCTCCCAAAAGCTGACAGCCAACTTCTGCACTTCCCTCTTGCTCTTAGGGTCACATATCATTAAACAGTAGGTTGCTCAAATAGCCAGTTACTGGTGATTTTTGTCTCTGTATTATATATGGAAATTTCTGCCTGTGGCTAAATACTTTCCTAATGACAATAGGATCCTGTCAATAGCCAATATTCGATTTTAGCCCTCTTTGAATCTGCAAGCTACTTTCAATTTCTTGAAAATCCTTTGCATGTGGGTTTGGAGGAAACTACGCAGCGGTCACGACCATGCTGTACCTCCCTGATGGCCTGATGGCTGTCTCTAGGATGTCTGATGACAACTGAAGTTAGAGTACAAAGAGCCTCCGTGGGGACTAGAGGACGATGTTGCAATTTTTGGCTAAATGACTAGAATTATTATGAGAGTCCTGACATCTGTCATTAGTATCCTGGAAGGAGTTGCAAATTTACCCCAAAGTAAGGCTAGTGCAGCAAGGGCAACTTTGCCAACCGATCCAGTTTCTCTGAATATTTATCTATCCCTCCTCTCATGTTCACAGACGGGACAGAAAATACTGATGTGGCAATGGTGTTAAAAATAAAATATCTTCTCATAAGTTTAAGTGTGGTTGAAAGTAACAGTCAGGTAATGCCTAGACTTTCTTGTTCACCCTTTTTCCCTCCACAGTCTCCCACATGTTTTTCCCTGCCAACCTGTCTGCTGATAGAAGGGCTGGACAGCCAGAAAACAATACTTTTAGCACAAATCATCTTGTTTTAAATCAGTCAACATATCAAAAAAGATTTCTTCTCTCTCTCTCTCTCACACACACACACACATACACGCATACAACCTTTGCTTTTTCTACAACATATACCCACATGTCAATTGCTTTTATCCTTGAAGCCTCTTGCATTATGATATTTTAAAACATTGGTTTATTTTTTTTCCCAAGAAACCAGGGAATACATATGATCCTTACACACAGTGGCCTTCAATTCTTAATCACTTTGTTCCTTGAAAAACAGAATTTAAAATTTACCTTTATGCAATCTCCCCACCCATTAAAAGTACATAGCTGTTTACACTTGTTGGTTGTTACTAAAGCCATTTAAACATAGCTCACTCCTGAAATTGGCTTTTTATATAACTGTCCTAAGGATAAACTAGGCAGAATTGGGTGAGTCTATAAATCTTTCTAACATGTTCCCAATGAAGCCAAGCTGGGTTAAATTTCCTATGCAAGCACAGTAAATCCGCTGAAGGAGTGTGTTATAAACTGATGATATCTGAGAAGTAGAGAATGAGTTATTCCGCTGATCTCTATGTCCTCTGCCTTCCTCTCACAGCAAGGCCAGGCAGGGGATAGAGTGGCATACACCAAGGCCAATGGGGCTGCAAGAACTAACATTACCTTCTGGCTTTTAAGCACACATGGGCTGGGACTGGCTTTATTTTAATTTTAAAATTTGGTGTGCGCGTACTGGCAACTGCAGCTCATCCCTAAGATATAATCCAAACAGAGAAACTATAGAGTTTTCAGACTGGCTCCACGTGAGTGTCTACAAAGGCCTACAGTGCACCCTGGATGACTTTCAAGTTTTTTCAAAGCCATCTGGAGTCTTTTAAAGTTGTCATTGTTTAAAGAACCCGCAGAGAGAGGAGAGAGCATTTGGGTCTCAGGAGGAAAGGAGGAAATAAGATTTAAGGTAGCCAACAGATGTAGAGAATCCAGGTACTGTTCCCTCAGAGTGCTTTGGTTCTTACTTGCCCTCCTCCTTCTGACTTAGCTGCCCTCTCTTAAGGTGGATCTTTCCCCCTGAACACCACCTACTTTAATGCAGAGAAAGCAACAGTGTGCTTTGCCTTGTCTTTCAAAAGTCTGGGTTTTCTCATTCCCTGTAATTCTATCGTGTCATTTAAATCTACACAACAGCTGTTTTCTTTTTAATTTCTCTACTGTCATAGGCATAAATTGCCAAACCTAGTTCTGAATGTGCAACCAGATAATTTTTATTCTTCCTAGACTCCCCTATCATGTTTTCACACATCAACATTTTACTAATGGTAACTTCTCTGTGTCCCATGCTTGACATATTTATGCTTTTGATCCCTTCCCTATAAGGAGATTTTCCTCTGCTTCCATCCCTTCTACCTCCCGTTTCTACAAGGCTCTTGATTTGAGTCTGACCATCACTCTCCTTCCCCCTCTTTAGCATCCACCTGCCTTACCTGTTTCCTACTCCCTACAGCTCATCTGCTTAGGTCACGATGTCAATATCTTCTTTTAACCGGGGTAGGTTATGATTTCCTATTTTATTTATTTATTTATTTATTGTGGCCTTAAATGACCTCTTTCTCTGTCTCACTCTTGCTTCTTGAACAAATTTCAAAGATCCATGTCAGCCAAAAGAACTTTTCACGACACAAGACTATCTATATTTCGCTTAAAAAGCATGAAATAAAAGCACAATTCCAAGAAAAGTTGCCCCAGCTTGACTCAACAATGTTCCTCAGTGAACTTAAATGAGGGTGATTTACTGTCCACGTATCTACTCAAGATTGTACCCTGTCTGCATCTGCATCTGCATCATGGAAACCCCAGAAGTGCTCTGCAGGAGTGACAGGTACACACAGTCCACATTCTTCCTACTGAGATAAGGTGTCTTAATCAGCAGAAGCTACAAATAGAGATCCCTAGTTTCTGGAAAGAAATGACTCCAATTTTTCTTTCTAAGAAACTGGAAATTCGAAGTCAAAGGGTCTTTGCTTCTTGAGAACATCCAAAAATATTAAAAACACATTTCCTCTACTAGTACTTTCTAAACATTAAGAAGTTTGATGAGCACATTTAGCCTTTGCAAAAACTTTTCCATGCAATGTATAATCTAGAGAAATATATAGTTCCTGCTACAGAATTTAATATATTTATGAGCCTGAACTCATAAATATATGAGAGAAAAACAAGTCAGGCCTTAATCTATAAAATGCAATCTTCCAAAATGTGAAGTTTAAATATGAAAGGTAATTTTTCTGTCCTTTTTGTCTTAAGCATTACTAGAAGTATTTAGGCATATTGTCTTTCTATCTGTCTATCTACCTACCTACCTACCTATCTACAATGTTTTTAATGATTATTGGGATGATCAATTGGCTACTACATTGTAAATTAATGATCCGAAACATGGCCATCTGCATAAGCAGATCAATAATAAACAAATTATAATGTTCTGTGCCTTGGTTTGTAAATGATTTCAATGATCATGTTTCATTCTTCTCTGAAACATATAAAGTTAAGAAAATAAAAGTTCTGAATATGCTGGACTTGTGCGGAGAGGTGAATTCAGGGTGGTGTTAGAAGTCATTTCAGGTACTCCAGCCCAGTGACACTGAATGATTCATCCAGAGCGACCACTCCTGAGGTCTTGTTTATGCTTAATAATTACTCCACACTATTGTGATGGTGTAGAATTTGATTACAGTATTTCAGAACACTCAGAGTTCTAACTGAGCATCACAAAACCCAAATATATGTTATAGTTTAATATTCCTTTTTATACAAAATGTCCTTGTGCAGAGGAATGCATCCTGATTATTAACAAAGCTTAAAAACAATAAATATCTATGATCACAAGGTTGAACAAATTTTCCTCAGAATGGGGAGAGGTATTTTATATTTGTTATACTGAAATTATCATTGAGTCATTTTCCTTCTTAAGGCTAAGTCACTTGTTGGGAATAAATCTAGAGTGATAAAAAAGTTGATATACATTTTCTAGGCTACTGAAGGCTAGATTATTTTTACATTGTCTCTTAGGAAACCAATTTGTGTTTTTTATCAATCGACAGCATTTGTTCATCAACTCAAATTTTAAATCGAGTTTTAAATCTATCTCTGAATATAATAGGGAGAGTCACACACTACCTTTATTGGTGGGGGGAAGAAAGGAGTAAAGACCTAAGTTATCTAATACACTATTGAGAAAAAATCAAAAAGAATCAACAGACTACTGCTGGCACAAAGAATCTCATTGCACCCATCTTCTTTGCTTTGCCAAGTAATAAAATTCCACATGATTTGAACAGCTAAAATAAGATGATGCCTTTGGCTGGGTTTTCCAAGGACAAAGAGGTAATACTAGGGTGTTAAATATGCAAGTCTCTTTCTTGTAATACTGCTGCGCAAATGTCAACATCTTCAAATAAATGGAAGGTCACTAAAAAGCTAATAATTAAGTCCCAGTTTTTTTGGCTAGAAATCAAAAAGGAGACACACAACTAACATATAAAAATTACTGTGATTTAAATAAAGGAATAAAACAGCTACTTCTAGAAATAACTTCAGTTGCACAATTCTGAAAAAGACATTTTTTTTGTATTTGAAATATCTTTTAAGAGATGAAACATGAATTGTGAATATGAAATACAGAATCCCAAAATTCAGATAATAATATTTCGGGGGGTAAATTAGTCTGCTGTTAAGGATAAATCAGTAATAGATATATAAACATATGAAAGGTTGTCCCATTCAACCTTTTGAAACAATGCATTCAATTAAACAATGAATGCCCTGGAACACATCCTCACCTTCTCTTGTTTCAGAAAAAAAAAGAAAGAAAATAGAAAAGTTTAGGATGGGATACATACAATGTGTTCTCAGCCCAGTGAAGCAAAAGGAATAGAAAGAAAGCACCAGAAAATAAAATGCTAAAAGTAAAAAATACTTGTCTTTCAGTGGTTAAGATGAGCAGCGACTTTCTTTTACTTTTTTATATTTTTTACATTGAGCATTTATCCTATTTTTAAAGAAAAAATTTATTTTATTACTCTGACCAAAATTTTAGATTGGCCACAATAACTCATACTGCATTTAAACTTACCTCAAACATTACTATTTATAGAGATTTGCTGTATAACTTTAAAAGAAAAACAATGAATTTCATTTCAGATTGGGAACTAGGGTATCAAATCATAAATTAAGAACTCACTTTCTGTTAGATATCATTTCTAACTTAAGTATTTTGATAATTAAAAAATTCCTTGTAAAATTCTTTCTCCCATGTAAAGTTATTTCTTTGGAGTCCTGAATCTTTCTTCTGTATAATTTCAGAACTGCTTTTAAGAACTATGTTTATTGTGTTTATCATCTAACAAATGTGTTGGTACTTAACACTGACAATGAATACAACATTCTTTGCTCTAAAATCCTTTGGTATTATCAAAGAAGTACTGTTTAACTCAAATCACGGAGGTCTATACCAAATGCTTACCCATATTTCATGCTTGTCTTATCTCTTCTCTTTATATTGTATTATGAAACTGAATCAAATTAATTTAGAAACTATTTTAGCCATCTTACAGCCATTGCAAAAATATGCAAGTCAACATGCCAAATATATTTTACAGGACATAGGTTTGAATATATATAAGTATAAATTACATCAAATCTTTACATTTCTTTTTTAAATAATATATTTTTGGATTATGCTATTATAGTTGTCCCATTTTTCTTTTCTTTTCTTTTTTTAAATTGTTGTTCAAGTACAGCTGTCTCCATCTTCTCTTTACCACTCCTGCCCACCCCAGCCATCTCACCTCCCACCCTCCATCCTATCCCCCTTTGGCTTTGTCCATATGTCCTTTGTACATGTTCCTGACAACCCTTCCTCCTTTCCCCCAATATCCCCTCCAACTTCTCCTCTGGTTATTGTCAGTTTGTTCTTAATTTCAATATCTCTGGTGGAAATGCAGACTGGTGAAGCCACTGTGGAAAACAGTATGGAATTTCCTCAGAAAACTAAAAATGGAACTGCCTTTTGACCTGGCAATTCGACTGCTAGGACTATATACCCTAAGAATCCTGAATCACCAATTCAAAACAACCAATGTACTTCAAAGTTGATAACAGCACAATTTACAACAGCCAAAAGCTGGAAGCAACCTAAGTGCCCATCAGTAAATGGGTGGATCAAAAAACTGTGGTACATTTACACAATGGAATACTATGCAGCAGAAAGAAAGGAGCTCCTACCCTTTGCACCAGCATAAGTGGATCTGGAGAGCATTATGCTAAGTGAAAGACAAATACCATATGATCTCACCTATAAGTGGAACTTAATCAACAAAACAAACAAGCAAGAAAAATCTTTAAATTTCTAAAAAAAAAAAAAAAGATATGTTGTTGCCAAGTCAGTCAAATGCTGAGGTGATTGCTGAAACCATTCCTTGTGAATGGTTTATAATTTTCATGCTGGTTTCTCATTTCTCCACCACCTTAAATATTTGATTTTAAAACATTTCTATTCTCTCCCTCCTTCTTAAGTTTTTATAAAGTCTTGGACTAATTTTTTTTTACATTATCTGCATGCAGACAGTAAACGTTAAAGCTTATTTATTTTGACCACTTTTTACATATAAAGCAAGTGACCAGCTAATATTATGGTCAGAACTGAATTCTGGCAGTGACTGATTGTGACTGGATGCAGAGGACAATTTCTCTAAGACACTCGATCTCCTCACAAGGTGTGTGGTTCGAGGCCATGATAAGAGACAAAATGGTTTTATAACATTACATCAGACAGAGCACAATTCAATGATATTAAGAATCACGTGTGCTAGCAGGTGCTTACTAAGTATTTGTTAAATAAGTTAATTCTCCGCTACAAGAGACATCATTCAGGATACATCTGATAAACTAACTTGGTTAATTATATCATTGAGGTCCGCTACCTCTTTTTTCTTCTGTTTGATTTTTGGCTATGGAATCTAAGACTGAGTTAAAGTCTTTCACTACAGCTGTGTTTCCACTGTGTTTGGCAACTTTACTTAATTTCTAGCAATGTTCCTGCCCTTGTGAAGCTGATATTCTAATCAGACTGTCTGTCAATAAAACAAGCAAGCAAATACAAGTGTATTTGCCCATGGTGTTTATTTTCATCATAAATTTTGTCATCAGTCAATATAAAAATTAGCCCCTTAGTTTTTGTAATAATTCCTATTTAAATCTTTTTTATGCTAGCATGGCTATTCCTGATTCTAATTGTTAGCATTTGTCTAATACTCTGTTATTCCTCTTATTTTTAATAGTTCTGTTATACTTTATTTTGAGGATCTGTCTTTTAATAGGAGAGTTCATTCCATTCACATTTGTTATTACAAATAGTATTTGGACATACTACAACAGGAAGATGCAGGGGGTTTTGTGTTACTGATTTATTTTGGGAAAAACTAGAACATATTCAGAAATACATAGATTAAAGTAGCATGAATATGGGATTACAAATGAAGGATCAGGATATGAAAGGACCAAGGAAAAAGCATTTAGTCAAAAGATGAAAGATGGCCAACAAACTCAAAAAGCTCCAGAGAAATCAAGGAAAGTGGTGCGTGACTTTGACAGCTCCTAAGTTAACAATGGCTTTACATTTTCAGCAAGTTGAGAAATATGGGGGGTAAAATCAAACAATGCATATTACCTTCTCTAAGAGGCCTTGCTCTCTTTTTCACATCGTAGTTCCACTCTGTTTATTTTCTCTCTCTTCCCTCTACTCTACCTTCTTTAAAAAAATTTTCTTTTCTCTTTCAACCAAGGACAATTTTTCATTGCTTTTAGAGAGAGGAAGGGAGACGAAGAGAGAAACATTGATGTGAGAGACAATCATCAATTGTTTGCCTTCTTGTACATGCCCCAACTTAGAATTTAACTGGGTATGTGCCCTGAATGGGAGTCACTCCCTTGACCTTTCAGTCTATGAGACAACACTCCAACCAACTGAGCCACACTGGCCAGGGTCTTCCACCCAGTGTCTCCCTACACACAGTTATCAATGGTATATTAATAGGAGCCTAGGCATACGATAAATGTTATTCTCAATAGAACGTGTATGTCTCTGTACTTATCATTGAGGTAATCCTGCAGAACAGCATTCACTGTACACACCACTTATTCAACCAGAAAATATCAATCATTGCAGTTACAGGCCTATATAGTTGTGCCAGCCACTCTCAGAAGTTAATTTTCCAGACTTGGAGGTGTTTATTCCAGTATATTTTATATACTGCATCCCAAGACTTTTTCACTTTTTTTAAATAGTGCCATCGACCTTCTATGTTCCTGTTTGTTTCTTTGCTAATTCATCACTACAGGAACTTAGCCTTTGGGGGGAGACTTTCTTAAACAGACAATTAA